>JAGDQP010003708.1:16786-31371 GCA_022664845.1 Lepisma saccharinum
TAATGAGTTTACCCATTTGTATAGATCTCGTATGTTATTTGTCTTCCCGTTTTCCTCTATCCTCGGAACCTTTTGCGTGAGATATTTTCGCTTCTTGTTTCTGAACCCGCGTGTGGCATTTCGTTTCGCGTTTTTGTAGTGGTTAGTATTTGCTTCGCTTTTATTACTTAGCCATCGTTGCCTTACTTGTTTTCAATCCTCATGAAACTTAAGGCATTTTTCATCAAACCAAAGTTTGTTTTTCTTTTGTTTCTTTTCACGTACACGTTCCTTCGCTGCGCTCTTAACTGTTTCACGAATTGCCTCCCACATCTTTCTTACATCAATTTCATTATTAATACCATCATTATTATTACTCGAGTCGGTTTAGATTTCGAACCTATTTCAGTGTTCGAGTTGGTAATCTGCTTCTATGCTCGGATTATTTAATCGTTTAACTTCGAATTTCAGTTGTTTTGACCCCTTGTTTTCTCTGTTCGCGATGCATAACTTTTCCCTTACTTTTGTGATCACTAATTGATGGTCGGTGTCACCTACCGTTCCTCTGTACTGCCTAACCTCCATTATGTTGGTGTGTTTTGGTCTATCTACTAATACGTGATCGATCTGGCTGAGAGTTTTGCCGTCCGGAGATACCCATGTGTATGTGTGTATGTCTTTGTGTTCAAAGTACGTGCTCTTTACCAGCAGGTTTTTCGAAATCGCGAAAGTTATCAGTCTTTCTCCATTATTGTTTGTCTTTTCGTGAAGGCTGCATTTGCCTATAGTAAGTCTATATTTTTCTTTCCTCCCTATCTTTGCATTGAAATCACCCAACACAATTTTCGAATTATTCTTCGGTAATCCGTCAAACAGCCTTTCTAGCTCATCGTAGAATATATATTTCTCGTTATAATTAGCCACCTCGGTCGGAGCATAGACATTTATTAAAACCCATCGAGTACGTATCATAACGTACGATAGTCTTTCGTTGACGAACTCTATATTCTGAAACGCCTAAAGGATACTGTTTTAATGAGAAATCCTGTTCCGAAATCGTGAGACTGTGTTCCCCCGTAGTAGAAAGTGTACTTGCCCTGTCTGATGCTATCTTGACCCTCCCACCGAACTTCTTGTATCGCTAATATGTCTAGTTCGTACTTCTCGGCCTCGTGTACCGCCACCTGTAGAGCGCCCGTTTCGTATAGCATTCGTATGTTCCACGTTCCTATTCTAAGTCCAGTTCTTGGAGCCCCCTGAGCAGTCCCCGTCCGGAGATCCGAATGAGGGACTAGTTTACCTCCGGAATATTTCACTCCAGAAGAATCCATGAACATATTACTATTTCTTGACATGTTTTAGCGGTGTGGAAATATTTAATGGAGAACTAAAGTCTTGACGCTACACCCGGTTGGTTTCCATAGCAACGGCGGAGGCCAAGTCTAAACAAACAGTAAGTTTGATGGCAGAAAGGTTGAAAATCAGTTGTGTGAGCAGTGACTTTCAATATTTTTCGAACTGTTGATTATTTCGGTGACGAGCGTCAGGCACGTATCCAGAATTTGCTTTCGGTGGGAGTCCAATGGCATCCGGGGGAGGGGGTCCAAGATGTTTCTGGGCATAAAATGTGCATATATTAAATATAATTACGGCTTAAGTTATACTATTTTTCCATAAAACTCTTAGTTTTCGGGGTTCCGAACCCCCCAGGCCCATCCACTAAATATGTCCTTGACGAGCGGAAATTGGTTGAATGAGTATAAAATGCTGTGGAGTCCACACACGTACTTTTGCTTACATATGACCGAGATTTGATGCACATAAGAGGGAAAGTGCAAAAGCATATATGAACAGTAAATATAATAAGTTGAAGTGTGTAGCTAATTTTTATTCCGGTAATTTATGTTCTTATGAAACACACAGAAGTACTATTACCTTTCGAAATCTTGATTCATGCTATACCTACCTACAATATCAATTTGCGCAGGTCTACATAAAGTACAAGGGTTTCGTTTTAGCATTCGTATTTATCTTCATGAGTGTGTGTCCATAACTGTAACTGAATTAGCAACTTCAGTTTAAGCTTCTTAGATATAATTATTACCTTTTTCAAATCAAGAACTCAGTAATCAACGATGAATTATTTTCAAAATTATATCAATGTATTCGAAATTGTGTTCAATGGCATTGCGTGAAATTTGCTTACTTACGTAATAGGCTCCTCCCACCTCCTTTTGTAGTTTCAGTCCTTTGAAAACAGAAAAAAAAGCAACACATGTCTCTTTCATTGTAATGATGACAATCTGGCACAAAGCACAAAACCATAATAGTCCTTGTGCCAGAAGCCAAAAAACGATGATTTGGTATGAAATGGGGGGACCAGATGAAACTTTCAGCACTTGTACACTGACATGTATAGAGCACGAAAATACGTGATAGACATTCCAAGAAGGTAGCTATCCAAGATGGCGGCCATTGAAAATGGCGGCCGACGATATTTATTAAAATCAACATATCTCGGCTACGAGTTATCCGATTTCGATCATTTTTTTTAAATGAAAGATATTGTTATTGGCTACATTTATGTTTATTAGCAATATTTTTGTAGATCTAATAGTTTTTCAGTTAAATGTAAAAATGTTTCATTTTAGCCTAAAATATTTTCTTATTTATTATTTAACTTTGAAACGACTGGTTTTAGATAAACCCATGTCCTTACACAAAATATAACGTGTAATCTAGGCTTTAATTTAAAAAATGATCAATTAAATCCGACAAGTATAACCAGAGATATGGACAATTGTTTGAAAATTTCTGCAATGCGAGGTAACATTACGGAGGCACTAATGCGTGTAGAAGCTACATGATGATTTGGTATAAAAGGCAGGGAACAAATGAAACTTTCAGCTCTTGAACACTTGTCTATGAAGAGCACGAATATGGGTGATAGACATCACAAAACGGTAGTTATTCAAAATGGCGGCCATTGAAAATGGTGGCTATCGCCAATTTTGAATGTTACGAGATTTCGATGGTTTGTTTTTTTAAATGGAAGTTCATTTTTTGCCTTCAATTTTTATTAAGAGCAATATTTTCATAAATATAATAGATTTTTTGTTAAATTTGAAAATGTTCATTTTAACCTAAATTATTTTATTTAATATTTACTTAAGTATATATAGTTTTGGTTTATTAAATGAAATTAAAAAATAACAAAAAATGTTTATTTTTTTTATTTAAGGTCTTATTAGGAAATTATATTTTTGGATAAATATTTGCTTTCAAAATGCTGCTGGGCCGCGGTATGTTAATAGTTTAGCGCTCACCCCTGATGCTAGGGGGGGTCGGTTCGACCCCTGCTCCTGCTATATGGACTTTGTGGTGGATTAATACCGTATGCGTGGCTTTTCTCGGGCTTCTGGCGTTTCCTCCCAGTTTCTTTATTCCACCAATTCATCTCATCATCCATCCTGTCTGACCGAAAGTTGCCTAAAAGTCTTAAAATTAAATTCAAAAGACGCTTCTTTTAATATATACGTTTATTTTAGGAACAGTGCAATAATATCCGATAATCTGGACCTTATAAATCACTACTAATAAAAAATTTGGTTTTCTGCTGTATTGTTCAAAGAGGTTAAAGCAAGTAAATGGATTGTGATAGGCGTTAGAAACTAAATAAAAGTACTTTATATTGGCCAAAGTGTCTAAGAAATTTATTAAGAAGTGGCATCAGCTGTAATAAGATTCCATTCAGGTCAGGCTGTGACAGTGTAAATGCATTTGCAGGACAAAGAAAGATTAAAAGGTTTCCTGGAACAGCACAAAATAATGTCACAACATTTAGAAGCATAGAAATCGAGTGAACTGTTCCAGATGAGTTATTCAAGATACTTGGAAATTTACTTCTGACATGTATTCCAAGAAAATTTAAATTGGAAGTGTCAATGAGCTGCGACGAAATTATTTACATCCGAAGGCGGGTGAAGTCGATTGCTGCTAACTACCATCATGCAAGGATACATTGGAACGCTCAAATTTCCACATAGGGATTTAGAAACGAAGACTTGGAAAATACTCTTAAGTATACCAGAGACTGAAGAGTATGAATAGAGAAAGGACAGCGAAGGAAAGCTATGCATAAATTTGATCGCCAGAACATTTGCACCAGAAACTGTTGTACTTGTCTTCCTGCGTTGCAGTTGTTACAGAAATGCGCAGTAATTGCTCTGGTTCAGGTTATTAATTGGCGTATTATTGCTCTTTTCTTCAAATAAAAGCAGTGTCTTTTGCAAAAGCATTTATTTATCTAAAAATAGTAGTTTTCTACCATTTTTAGAAAATATTATGCAAATTTAAATAAGAAAATATTATGCATAAAATTTTGTTTTTCCTCCTTTTTTGAAAAGAAATTTTTGCCTAAACCTAAAATCTGCCTCAGTCAAAAATTTAATAAAAATGATTTCAGTTAAAATTCACATTTTTATATTTAACTGAGAAAAAAATGGTTTAAGAAGATATTGCTCATTGAACTCAAAGAAATTATCTTTCATTTTAAAAAGGAATAATCGAGATCGGATAACATGCGATGCGGATATATGTACCATTGAAAATTGGCGATAGCCACCATTTTGAATGGCCGCCATCTTGGATAGCTACATTTTTGGAACGTCTATCACGTATTTTCGTGCTCTATACGTGCCAGTGTACAAGTGTTGAAAGTTTCAACTGGTGCCTCTGTTTTATACCAAATCTTCATGTAGCTTCTACACGCATTAGTGCCTTCATAATGCAAACTCGTACTGCAGAAATTTTCAAGCAATTGTCCATATCTCTGGTTATACTTGTCGGATTTAATTGACAATTTTTTAAATTAAAGCCTAAGTTACACGCTATATGTTGTGTAAGGACATAGGTTTATCTAAAACCAGTCGTTTCAAAGTTAAATAATAAATAAGAAAATATTTTAGGCTAAAATGAAACTTTTTTACATTTAACTGAAAAACTATTAGATTTACGAAAATATTGCTAATAAACATAAATGTAGCCAATAACAATATCTTTCATTTAAAAAAAATGATCGAAATCGGATAACTCGTAGCCGAGACATGTTGATTTTAATAAATATCGTCGGCCGCCATTTTGAATGGCCGCCATCTTAGATAGCTACCTTTTTGGAATGTCTATGACCTATTTTCGTGCTCTATATATGTCAGTGTACAAGTGCTGAAAGTTTCATCTGGTCCCCCATTTTATACCAACAACTTGTCTAGCACAAGGACTATAACGAGTTGTTGAATATCAAACACTACAAAACCTACTGCTAAAAACACCCGTTTGTTTAGACTGTAAAAAGGCGGGTTACCATGGCGACCTACCGGATCTGACCTAAGACTTTAGTCCCCCATTATGGGATGGAGAGGCATTATAAATAAACAATCCAGCTTAAATTATTTCCTAAAATAAATCTTGTTTCACTACATTATTCTCACTTTAAATGTGTTAAATAATAATTTAAAGTGTCAATTGCTAGCTACTTAATTTTTATGTATACCTCTTCAATTGCCATTCTTGCACCGTCCAATGATTGTTCCCTTGGCGTCACGAACAACACTGAGAATGTCACCTTGTTGTCCTTGTATTTAAAACAACTTGGCTTACAAACTCTATAGTGTTATATTTCCCTTCTGTGCTCTTTCTTTATTACTTTTCAACGAGATGAGTAATAATAAAATGGTGAAGATTGATTTTGCGTCACAGACAAACTTGTAGCATTACGACAAATGGTTGTAGAACACTAGAAAACAATATGCGTAACTTTAGAAAAAGAGATAGCAATCTGTTTGTCAAACTTCAAGGCATTTCACATATAAGTTTTGAAAAATTACCTAGCAAAATTGTGAAAAAGAATACATTAATCGTGATAGGTGATATTAGCATTGGCAGTGGCAGTGCCGTACTTGTGCACAGGTGTCACAGGTACTAGATGGGACGCCGAAACATTAGTAACCTCCAGATAACGAGGTTTAAAACTGAAGAATTATACACTACTTTGATACTTCGATTTCAAACCTCATAAGTACAGCCATGCCCATTGTATGACGTACAGACTACCATGAAAAATTTAGTAATTTTGCTTGGTAATTTTACGAAAAAAAGAAATGTGCGTGAAACCATATAACTTGCGATTTGGCAATCAGATCATTACCGATTTTTATAGACTTTTCTTTAGTTCACAATGGTTCATGGTGTCCTCAAATCTTGCAACGTTACTTTAACTCGTTTCCCGACGTCATACAATGATGAAATTTTGCACAGTGACGTAAGAATCGGGTAACAATACAATAGTCCATTGTTACTTTCATACATTTCTAGATATTTATATATTTTGAAAGCAGGTTTTATTATTTTTAATATGAACTTCTTTATCCTAAACTAAATACTAGCCTACAACGATGTAGCGTTTGACTGCTTGCAGAACACTTTAGAATTTGTGTCACAAAACATTAGCTTGAGAAAAAGTATCCGAACGCCGAAATAACTCGAGAAAATAAATAATAAAAAACTTTTTTTGGACATACTTTTCTTAAACATTTCGTACTAAAAAGTAAAAAAAAAAAAAATTGTTTATGCATGACTAAAAAGAAAAACATGGAGAGCGCCAATTGAAGAATTTATGAAGTGACTGTATTTGAGAGCGCGTAACATGCTTTTATTTTTAGTCATGTATGAACAAAATTTTTTTTTTTTTTTTTGCTTTTTAGTGCGAATTGTTTAAGAAAAGTATGTTTTTAATAAGTTTTTTTCTAGTTACTCACACGTTTTTAGAGTTTAAAACTTTCAACCATACTTAAAAACAAAAATTCTTAAGAAAATTGTAAGTTTTCAAATAATTTGTAGTAATTATAAAGATTGAAACAAAACAAAACTTCATTTAGTAAATTTACGTTACCTGGTGGTGTTAAGGAAGATTAGAAGAAAACATTTGCGTAGAATTCAGTACAAATGTTCTCAAACTTGGAACCTTCCAAGTTGGTGATCCTAGCCGCTCACTCACTAACATGGAACACTCACCAAGTGGCAGAGCGCGATTTTGAGGAAAATTCGTTTGTAGGTACAGTGCGTAGGTAACCCTTCACAGCCAAAATTATAGCTGCTGTTGTCAACAAATAACCACAAGAGGACCCGAGAAAGATGAAATGTAGAGAACAAGTAAATACAGAGTAAGAAAAACGCCTTTTCTTTCACAAACTGTAATACATATTAAAAGCAAATGACTATTAATGAATGCTGGACAGGAGATGATTACATTATGGGCGTTATGACGACAAATGCCCGCCATCTTGACTCTGCTTCAAACTTTTTGAGTAGTAAGTGGGGCATGTAACATTTCAATCTGTGTTGGAACTAATTAAGAAACCCAGTGAAGAAGTTAGTTTTGGCATAACTGTAATCCTGTGTGATAATCCTGTACTAACCACAAATTGTGGAACCCATATTTTGAAACCGTTGAACGAATGCAATGAGTACAAATGTTGTAACGATGATGGTCGCTATTTTGAAGATTAGGTATGCTATATCTACGCTTTCATCCAATTACGCATGTCGTTATCTCTTACAGGGACAAAAACAAGTCACAAGTAATTCCGTCAATGTTTGGTGATAAATTGCTGAACCCAGATCAACATCTACATGACTATCTTCCGATTAAAAAAAGTGACTTGCAGTCAGTGGTGCCCATTCCCCCCCAAAGCTGATGGCGCATTCCCCCAAAAAACCAACAATGTTTTCCCCCTTAAGACTATTACCCAGAACTTGTCACTATTACCCAATTTGACTATTACCCAATTTGATACAATGTCCAACCGGCGGATACCTTCCAGGTGAACAGGTTCCAGAACCTGCAACGGAAAATTTTTGAAAATGAGTTTCTCAAAATGGTGTTTTAATGCTACTCAGACTCTAAAATCATAAGCAAAGTATTGTGCTTATTTAGCGGAACGTTTTTAAAATTTTAGTCCAATACTACAAAATAGAACAGCTTAAGGCTGTGAAAATTTATTTTGTACGAAAACATGTTTATAAAAAAGGTTAAATTGTAAAGAAAAAATGAGAATTGCTAAATTTCATATTATTTTAGAATAACCTGAGACTTCAAAATTTTAAATTAAGAAAAAACGGAAAAATAAATTTAATGCTGTTCTCTTAAAATTACACAGCTGGATCCTGGATCTATCGAAGACTGTCGAATTACTACAGTAACTACTACCATACCTTAGCACAGCACACCTTATAACTATTATGTACCTGTGAAATGAGAACAATAGGGATATCTGAATAAAATATATAAGTTTAGCAATACCTTTACTGAAATGATGTAATTCTTGCAATGGGGTTTGAAACCCAGAACCTCGGAGCCATCGCAGTCCGCATATAGTGTTTGGGTTCTTATTATTTTATGATCATTAGGGATCGAAGCCCGAAGCCTTGGAATTCAATAGGCACTTCCTTTTTAACTTGTGCGTAGGGGCCAGAAAGTCTAATATTTGGGCTGATATGTGTAGTATATTCAGAGGGAGCCATTTATGTAACTTTTCAAGCTGAAAAGGGCTTCAGGTTTCATGAGTAGTTCTCAACCCCTAGTAGCTCGTAGCTGCTAGCTTTTATATGTTATTTTTTAGGTTTAGGTGCTTCCAGGCACTTTCTTTTGGACTTCGAAGTGTTGCGTATTGGCACTTTCTTTTGGACCTGTCTCTCAAAAAGGTCGAATATTATGTCAACTAATCGAGAGAAGTTTTTCTTTCATATCTTTGTTATTTGGATCTTTCCGTTTGTTTCTGAATTCATATGTGAGTATTATGTCCTCTTAAACGAACCTCACCGTTATGTATGTGGATTGACTGAGTTTCCTTACAGAGATTTCATTAGGAGAGTATTTATTTTCTCCGTGTTTGTAGGTAAAAGTTTACGGCATTTCCCTTGTTTCATTTTTTGTAATACATATTTTTATTAATTTTTGGGTACTAGCTGTTTGGTGAAATCTGTTTGCTTTTTGCAGCAATATTATGCTGCTATGTTTAGCTTCGAGTGTTTGAAGCTTTATGTACATCAGAAATGTTGTACTAGCTTGGTAGTCATTCCTGAAGGCTTAAATATTTTTTGTAGTATATGTGAGTTTCATACACAAATTTGGTACTGCACATTTTCATCTCCCGAAAAATATATTCGGTTTCATCATTCGATAATCTTTCCAGGCGCACCTGTTATCTTGAACCAATGTGGCTTGCAGTATTTTGTGGTTGCATTTTATTTTTTGGTTTGGACTCGGTTTTATGTTTGTTAACTAGTAGTAGCACTAGTAGTATTTGAGTGCGTGTAATTAAGCAGCAGCGTAGTCCACAGTAGTGGCTAATAATATGTGTTCTCTTTTTAATATGTAATTTTTTGTAATAAGTTTGACATGGGTGATAGTGGGCCCCCTTTTTTTTTGTACATTTTTTAGAAGTTTAGTTCTGGGAAAAGACCAAACATTGGTGTTTAGTATGCTCAGGGACACAAAAC
The DNA here is from genome assembly GCA_022664845.1 of Lepisma saccharinum. Lineage (NCBI taxonomy): Eukaryota > Metazoa > Arthropoda > Insecta > Zygentoma > Lepismatidae > Lepisma > Lepisma saccharinum. Next base: position 26,324 of record JAGDQP010003708.1, read on the forward strand.
CTAAGCTTAAAGTATCCTAACAGAGCGGGCTTGTTATATTCTTAGTAATTGTTGTTCATTTGTGTTTTGTCTCCAATACAGAAGTATTCGGGAATATTCCACGAATAATCCATGAATTCTTAAAATTCAATGGAATAGATTGTGTTTGTATCATTTTGTGCTGAGGATAACCACAGAAGTGGTATAGCAATTGATAAACCTGCTATCTTTTCTTGTCTAGTATTAGTGTTTCTCCTAAGCGGCAGGTCCTTTCAAGTCGTTTTTTTCTCTTCACCGTTTACTATTTGTTACAGGCAGGGTGAAAAAAAAAATCTTTTTGAACAATATTTATTTTATAAGTTCTGGCTTGATCTTGTCCAGCATATAATTCTATGACAAACGTTTGTTAAAGTGGCGATCTACTTGTGCGTTCCGTGAGCCATAGAGTTAGTAAGTGAGTAATTTGTTTAATAAGGCGTTGTGCAACCCTCAAGAGTTCTTAGCTATTTTTGTGTTTACAAATGTTAAAATTTCCCTATAAGTTTTAGGGCGAGTTCGCCAAATTCCTGCGAGAAGGTTTATATTTTTGTCCCTAGACAGGAATCGACGTAGTGTTCCCAGAGTTTTTGCTGGGATTGTAGCGCTTTTCATTGAACAAAGAAGTTGGTAATAGAGTAAACTGCGAAACTATTTGAAGTGTATGTTTCAATGTTTTTGTTTTTTAAAATATAATTTTTATATTTGTAACTAACTTCAGGTGGCTACTTGCACAGTACTTCATTCATCGAGTATCCAAACAGAGGGTACGGGGGTTCACCCCCGGGAATTTTTTTAAAATTAGCTTCTCAAAATCGCGGTTTAATGCTATTCTGACAGAGGACAATAAAATTGCTGGTTCGACAATAGAATCCCCCCAAAATATTTTATTCCCCCGCAAATTTTTTCTCAGTGGCGCAACTTGCGCCATACATCCCCCCTGTGGGCGGCCTTGCTTGCAGTTCAAATTGGCGGCCACGAAGATCATATTTCCCAACATATTGGTACCTCTTCTGTAGCCGTTTGGTTTGGTTTTCGGTTCCTTCAACTGTTTCAACAGAAAATATTTTTTCATCATTCGACTCACACATTCTCGAAGTCAATTCCACGTGTCATTATGTCGTACAGGACTAGAGCTATGCTAAATCTAACTTCGTCAATGGGTTGCTTGGAACATTCCAACACAGATTGATGTATTACACGACCCACTTACTATTTAAAAAGTTTGAAGCAGAGTCAAGATGGCCCCTTTCAAGACGGTGACCATTGTCGTCATACCATCCATAATGTATCACCTCCTGTCCACTCCATTTTCTTTCAATATATAGTACAGTTTGTAAAAGAAAACGAGGTTTTCTTTACTCTATGTTCGATTTACTTGCCCTCTACGTTCCATCTTTCTCGGATCGCCTTGCTACCATAGTAGCTATAATTTTGGCTATAAAGGTTTACCTATATACGAATTTTCATCAAAATGGGGCTCTGCCACTTGGTGAGTGTCCCTTGTAATGAATACAAATTATTATGAATGGGTTCAATCACGGTTTTATAATTAGTTATGACATTCGCATCTTCCAGAAGTTTGATCTTTCGTCATGAGCCCGTATTATAGAGCAACAGGACAAGTTTTTTTCTTTTTATAGCGTCTCATGTGCGACCTTTTTTAAAATTGAAGATCAAGTAATTTTTCCAGTCTGTCTAGTAACATGTAGTTTTTAAAGAAATAACACACACACATGAATGATTCGTTGTCGTTTACGTTAAGCCTGTGGCTAGGAAGTTTCGAAATTGTATCTGGTCCACAATGGATATATCTGGTCCACCTCTTCCGATCTCTCTCTCTCTCTCTCTCTCTTCAATGACCATGTAAACAAACAAAAATGTACCCTGCAGCCAATTAAAACAAACATTGGAGAGACACTTTCAATTCATGACCAAGTAGATGACAATCCAAGAGAAATTCACACAATTTTCTAACGAGTTTTTTGGACAGGATCCGATAACTCACATTTTTATATATATTTACAAGTTCCATTGTCGCAACCCGTCATTACATTAGAGAAAAAACATGCTACCGTTATGTAAGCTTTATCCCAGAACAAAAAAAAAAAAAGAGGAAGTAAAAGTCACAAAATTTCAGTAAAGTCAAAAACAATGTAAGCAAATTCTATCTGGTAAAATAATACGAACTTAACACTTTAGACTATGTGGTGAAACAAAACCAGGAAATAAACAAATTATTCTGTTATTTAAGCAGGCCCGTCATTTCAGCTTTTGCTAGGAAGGGTGTGTCAGAAATTTAATGAAGCCTACTTAAATATATATATATAATCATATCCAGCCGTTTTCTATCCACTGCTGGATGAAGGCGTCCCCCTTTTCATATAGCTCCTGAAAAACGCTTGATTTGGACGTCGTCTCGGTCCTTTCTTTTCTATAGGAATCCAATGTAGTACATTTGTCGTCCACCTTCCATCTGTTCGTCTAGCTATATGACCGGACCATTTCCACTTCAGCTTCTTCGCAGTCTTGATTACATCCTCTACCTTTGTTTGTGCGCTAATCCATTCATTTGTCTTCCTGTCCCTCCTGGTTATTCCTATCATGCATCTCTCCATTGCTCTTTGTGTAACTCTCAATCTTTGAGTCGTTTGCGCACTCAATGTCCAAGTTTCACAGCCGTACATCATTACAGGTAAGACACATTGATTATAAACTTTACGCTTCAGACACATTGGTAGTTTGCTTTTGAAAATAAAGTGTAGTCTTCCAAACGAACTCCACACCATTTTACATCTTCTATTTATTTAATCAATCAACTTGGCATTCGATATTTTGAACTGGTCTAGGTAAACATACTCATCAACTATACCTATTGTCTCTCCGCTAATCTTTATTTTAATTTTTGCAGCATGTTGATTGTATATGACCTTTGTTTCACTTAAATTAATTTTAATGCCTATTTTCGAACTCTCATTATTCAGTTCTTCCATTCTGGTTTGTAGTTATTCCGCATTTGAAGCAAACAGGACTATATCATCAGCGAACCGTAGGTGATGAAGATATTCGCCATTAATTTTAATTCCAACTTCATCCCAGTATAAATTTTGGAACACTCTCTCCAGGACCGCACAAAATACTTTTGTGGAAATTGAATCTCCTTGCCTTACCCCCTTTCCAACTTTAAATGTTTCACTTTCTTGATGTAGTTTAATCACAGATGTGGCAGTCGAATAAATGTTTCGCAGTAGTTTGATGTACACATTTTCGATAGCCTTATGTTCAAGTGATTTAACATCACTCCTGACAAGGAGACCGAATCGAAAGTTTTTTTCGAAATCTATGAATCCCAAACATAATGGAAGTTCATATTCATTAGTCCTTTCCATAACTTCATTCAATGTTTGTATGTGGTCCATTGTGATAAATTCACGACGAAATCCTGCTTCTTCCCTTCCCTGGTTAAAATCCAAGTCCCGTTCAATACGATTCAAAAAAGTTCGGTGAACATTTTGTGTACAACAGGCAGTAAACTAATTGGTCTGTAGTTTTCCACGCATTCTTTGTCCCCTTTCTTGTACAACAAAATTATAACAGCATTATTCCAACTTTTGGGTGTTTTTCTCTTCCTCAGGCACATTGAGAATAATTTTGCAAGTTCCTCTTTCATGTTTTAACCTACCCATTTTAACATCTCTGCTGTGAGTCCATCTTCTCCTGGTGACTTTTCGTTCTTCATCCCTCGAATTACTTTATCCACTTCTTCTTTCATTACGTCTGGGACTTCTACATAATTTTCTTCTGAGTCTTTATTTCCTAGCTCCTCTTCGGAGTAGTACAATTCTCTGTAGAAATTTTCAAATATTTTTATAATTTCTTCCTTATTTCGTGTTACGATCCCGTCTGGTCTCTTAACTGCAATTATTTGCTTTTTCCCTATCATGAGCTGCTGTTTGGTTTTCTTCAGGCTCTTGTTCTCTTCGATTGGATTTCTAACAAGATTTACGTTATATCTTCGTACATCTCTTATTTTCTTCCTTACGGTTTTATTTAGTTCTGTGTATTCAATCCTTTTTATGTAATGTAATTTCCCTCTTCTTTCATTCCCCTTCTTTTCTTCATCAAGAGTTTAGTTTCTTCCGAGATTTTGCTCTCTCTTTTCTTTCTGGTGCCTGCTATTTCCTTGGCTGTCTCTCTTATTATCTCGGTCAGTATTTCATTTCTGCTATTGATGTCTTCTTCATCCTCTAACTCTTCTAAGGCGCTAAATCTGTTGCTTAGTTCTATCTCGAACGTCTCTCTGTTTTTCCCTAGATTTTCCAGATCTAAAAGTGGCGGTTTCCCTCTGATAAGCTTCTTTCTCTCAAGTCTAGTATTAGTTTCAGCTTACATCTCACCATCCTATAATCATTCGAGACTTTGAAACTGTTCAGAACAGACACGTCTTGCAGAATTGCCCTGTTATTCGATAGAACGTAGTCTATTTCGTTTTTGGTCCCATTTGGACCTTTCCATGTCCACTTCCTCTGGGGCGGTTTCTTGAAAAATGTATTGAAAATGAGCAGTCTGTTGGCTTCTGAGAATTCCACTAACTTCTCTCCTCTCTTGTTTCTTTTACCAAATCCAAAGTTTTCCACTTTTATATCACTGCTCTGCTTGGCTCCTACTTTCGCATTGAAGTCTCCCATTACAATTTTGTAATGCGATTTGCTACTATCCATAATCTTCTGTTATCTCCTCGTATAAGTCTTCGATTTCCTCGTCCGGATGTGAGGTTGTTGGAGCATACACTTGTATAATTTCCATACTGTATCTCTTGTTTATCTTTATTACTACCCATGCGATTCTATCCGAAATTCCTTCAATTTCTGTGATCCGTGACTTCAGGTCTCTATTAATTATAAAGCCAACGCCTGTCGGTTTTCCATTTTCTGTTCCTTTAAAGTAGAACGTGTTCCCCGACGGTAGTTCCAACTGTTCTTCATTCTTCCTCCACACTTCTGATAGTTCTATGATGTCCCACTTAATCCTCT
>JAGDQP010003708.1:31771-91436 GCA_022664845.1 Lepisma saccharinum
ATCAGTACAGTGAATAAATTCGTGGACTGGCACCTAGAATATAGGTAATCAGTAAAACCCAGATGTCGTCATGGTTGCTGTTCTCGGCGTAAACGTCCTCAGCGATGCACGTCTGCCAACGTTAGTAGAGCCGTTGAAAACATGTTTGAAAATGCTGGCGTTAGCAGACATCTCTCGTAGGACATTCTTTCTGGCAGTGATGATCTCCTCGGGAGAATGAAAGCGACGTCCACGTAACTTAGCTTTCAAGCGAGGAAGGATATCGAAATCGCATGGTGCGAGATCAAGTGAGTATGGAGGATGTGGATAAACTGTGATCTGTTGCCTTGCCAGCCACTACTGGATAAGTACAGAGCGATGTGCAGGAGCGTTGTCGTGTAGCAACATCCAGTTCTTCCTGTGCCAAATTTCGGGACTCTTACGACGTATTGACTCGCGTAGGCGCCGAAGGATCTCCTTGTAGCGCGTCTTGTTGACAGTTGCTCCTTGTGGGATAATTTCCATGTGGACAATTCCTTGCAAGTCGAAAACAGTTTAACATCACTTTCCCTTGTGACCTGTCTTGTCTCGGGTTTTTGCGTTTTGGAGATGATGGCTATTTCTAGGTGGCTGCTTGTCTCGTTAGTTGTGGATCGTACGGAAAACACCATGTTTCATCTCCTGTTATTATCCGGTTCAGGAACGTTCCATCAGCGTCAGCATTACTGATCAGGTCACCGCAAATGGTCATCCGCTCTTCACGTTGGTCTTCTGTCAGAATGCGTGGCACACTGTGCTGGGTGACACGCGACATGTTCAAGTCATCAGTCAGAATTTTGTGACACATTCCATGGCTGATCCATACTGCTGCTGCGATGTCGCCTACCGTCTGGGAACTGTTAGCGCGCACCACCATTGCAACCTCTTCGATCTTGCGTTCAGTTCGGACTTTGTTGGCCGATCAGTACGTTCATCATCCTCTAAACTGTTTCTCTCTTCCGCAAAACGTTGGTGCCACTTAAACACAGCACTGCGACCCAGGGCATTGTCATCGTACACTTTCCTGATCATCTGGAACGTTTCTGTTGCGGATTTGCCTAGTTTTTGGCAGAACTTGATGTTTTCCCGATGCTCAAACTGCGATATTCTCCAAGTCCTCCGCGGCACATTCAACTCCTTTCACAACAGAGACAGTACGTCTGTTTACACTCTATGCACACACCTGCCTCTTGCTGGGCCAAGAGACGAACTTCCACTGATTCCTCCAGGTAGTCACGTCTCAGCTGTAGTACACCTCTATAGCCACACTGCGTCCAGTCCATACATGTGTGTGTGTGTATGTTTGTGTATATGTATGTGTGCGTGTGACTCCGAGTATTATGAACATAGTACACAGTAGATTAAAAGGTTCAATACCATAGAATACCGGTATTCTGAATGGTAATATTATTCCGTACATATGCTCAAAATATTTACAAATTCGCTGTTTCGTTGATACGTCCCTTAAACTATGTAATAACGTGTAACGAAAAATGTAAAAATTCCTGCCCGCGACTCATATTTCTTGGCACCGGTAAGTGATTTACTGTATATCAAGGTCTCATTCCTTAAATAATGTAGTAGATTCTCTTCAACCAGCCAAGAAGCAGCTTAATATATGGAATATAAAATTATATATTAATTATGGAACTTTACTTTCTGACTATCCTTGTATGTAGGAACCAGTCATAGTGTAATAAGCAACCGTGAAAAATTTGATGCACATCGACCCTTCAGTATGCATATGAGAACTCATAATGTATTTGGAATTGGATGTATTTGGATCTGAGGAAGGTTAGGGCGGGCAGGTTGAACGATATATATAAGTCTGTACTGAACAGACAATCATACATACATATTTAATCTGCCGAAAGGAATTAGGTACACAAGAAGTGCTGGAAAGAGTTTGCGGGTTTGAGATGGTTGGAGGATGGGAATGTCACAAGAGAAGTCGAAGATATGTACGAGAATATACAGATATAAAGAAGATATTTTGGATAATAATAAATCGCATTATAAGATAGCAATGGAATACTTCAAAAGTAGGGACTAACCGGAGCAGTGATACGAAAGTTGAATAGTTTGGATTTGATAAAAGAAACAACAGAGAATAACGAGGAGAGTAAAGAAAGACTAATGGAGTTTTCAGAAACCAATAGACGATTCATTTCGAGCGCATATTTGAAAAAAAAAAAAAAACCTCAGATGAAGTGAACATGGGAAGACCCAAATAGAGCTTAAAACAAAATAGATTATATTCTATCAAATAACAGGGAAATTGCTGAACACGTGTTTGTTCTAAACTGTTTCGAAATCTCGAGTTATCGTAGGATAGTGAGATAAAAGAGTTTCAAATAAACAATAGATTAGAGAAAAAAGATTATCAGGGGAAAGCTGCCATTTTGAATTGTAAAATAAACTAGGAAAAAAACAGACAGAAATTCGATATAGAACTAGTCAACACACACAGCGCCTGAGAAGCGATAGAAAATTAAGAAAATGTCGTGCAAAAATAATGTACTGACAGGGATAATAAATGAAACAGCGAAAGAAATAGCAGGCATGATAAAGGAGAGTAAATCTCGGAAGAAACTAAACGTTTGATGAAGAAAAAAGGGAAATAACAAGGGTGAAAATACTATAGCAAGAATTTAATACATAGAAATAAATAAAACCATATTGTTAGGAAGGAAATCACTGAAAACAGAGCTTGAAGAAAATCGAAACCGTTCTTGAGCTGACTGGCAAATACTGGCAGTTGAGGGACCTGATGGGACGGTAACCAGAAATTACAAAAATATTTGAAAATATCTAAAGAGAATTGAACTAGTTCGATGAAGAACTAGGAATAGAAAAAAGAGACGAAAAGAGTTCCAGACATTATAAAATAATATGTTGAAATACAAATTCTTCGTAACTAGATTGAAAGTGACTGAAGAGAGCGGAAACAGCAGAAGGGAAAGGGTTTCTATGTTATGTGAACATCCCAGCAATGGCACTATAATCATTTCCAGGTATCAGACTAGTCATACGAACTGTTAAATATTTTGGAAAAGTTCTTTGATATATCCGCTAATGTTTCTGATAGATGTATTTACAGTTATCACCAAGAATCCTAAAGAAGCACCGAATAATTTATTTTACGTTATTAGAATGGCTCAGTGTTCAGTTCCAGTGTGATTCGCGTACATGCGCAAAAAGGGAAAACGTTTTCTTGCCTTAGTCACAGCTGCCTCCACTTTGATCGCTTATTTTCGCACATATGAGAAATATTCTCAGTCATTGGGTATTCCGATCCCTAATTGACAAATAGAAAAGTGGCGTAAATCGTAGAAGTTTATGATTTTGGACAACACATTTCTGACACTCTCTACTGTTTTCATGTTATTACCAGCGTGATCCAGTCTGTAAGACGTCGGACTTCTAATTGAACTTCAAATCTCGCTTCGTTTTCTCTCTCCCACCATCGTTGAACGATATTTGGTTTTATTAGTCAAGTTACTGGAAATTTACAGGCCTAGAGATTTTTTCAGGAATATTTCGGAAATTTTTTCGCCATGCATTTATTTTCAATGTAAATTTCACCCTACACACCAAATTCGGAAGAGCGGAATCGAATTGAGCATAATATTTCATCTTTCGAAAGCAGAAAGAGATACTAGTCTTTACAGTAAATTTTCGTAGGAGTTAATATTAGAATTTTCTGCTCGAATAAATATGTGATTTTATGGTAGTTCTTTTCGATTAGAATATAATCTCTTTGGATGAATTTCCAGTAGTAGTCCATCGGAAATTTTCATTGTTTCGAGATAAAAGTTTCATCAATGAAAATAAAAACTACACAATAAAATGCTGAAAATGAAAAACAGAAGCGAAAGGGAGCATTTATTCCCAAGTAGTAAGGGAAAGAATAAAAATTATTATTAATATAGAGACAAAAATGAACTTGGCTGTTAATTAAACCTCGGCCAAAGATCCAACACTATAACGCCTACGCTAGCCGAGTAACTGCGTGATAACTATAAAACACAATGGCCAACAATCGTGAGGTAATAACTAAAAAGTCAAATTAAATTATCTAACATAAAACAATTGTTTTTGAAAATGTGCTATTCAACCCATAGTGTTTTGTAACTACTACGAAATTGCGTTCTAAAATTTTTGATACTCCAATTAGATTTTTATATATATTTTGAAAACAAAAAAAGTGTTTAAAAAGTAGAGTGTTTAATAAGTAGTTAAAACCCTCCTTATTTTACAGTGCCTTAGTTAAAATAGGTCAAACTGATTATAATTTTGAATTTGACATCTGCAATTCTTGTGCTTTCCAAGTACCTTTTCTGCATAACTTTATATATTTTCTACATTTAAATTTGCACATTAACAATTTAACCTCCCCCCCCCCCCCCCCAAAAAAAAAAGAAATTTGATACGTAATATTCCTTATATTTCATGTAAAATCCTGATTGTGGACTGTCGTATTCAATGAAATAATTCAAAACTATTAAGCATTATTGAAATTATGACATTTTCAATTAAGTTCCAGTGGTTTACTAATAGAAATGATATTTTATCCATCATTAAACTCAAATATCGTAACCAGTGGGATTTTGACTTCTTTTTACTATTATTTTAAATATGAATAAGTAGGATTCAAATTTAAAAATGTGTTTGGTCGAAAATATAATTTTTTCAAAAAAAAAATCCTTTAAATTTGAAAACAAAATAAAATTTATTATTTAGAAAATAAATGAAATTATTCGGTTACGTGTGTAAATAATGTAGTAACTTCAGTAACATTAGAAATGCTATAATGCTTAATTATATAAGTTGGTTACAAAGAGGAATGGATGAATGTCTTGTATTTACGGCTGAAGATGTTATTGTTCCATAAAATTTTCTGAAGTGAACTCTGAACATATACGGCTGAATCTAGCGATTAAACTCAGGGATTAGTTAGTTGCCCCAGTATCTACACTTTAGGCAAAGGCATTTGTCACGTAACACTGGATAAAGCTTTTTTTGTATTGCTTTTAAGAAAATTAGAAAGCTGCAGCTTTCCCACAATTTATTCAATAATGTTTGTGCAAAGGAAATGAAAAATAATCACATAAAATCATCCAACTTTGAAACCTACATATATACAATGAAGTTCCAGTATATATACACATACTATTTAAGTGTGTACTTTTAAAAAAATGACATAAAATTAGGTAAAAGAAATTAAAGCAAAATAATATGCCTACTTACAAGGTCCCTATTCGCCCCTACTATTAGTAAATGAAAAAAAAAGACAATCATAGGGCGTACCTTGTATTTGAGTTTGAAAACCCGCAATTGAAAACTTGGGTTGAAGACTAATTTTTTTCATACTTTCCACCACTGTTCGTCGCAAGTTTGATTCTTAGGTGAGTGCTTGGAATTTTTTACTAGCACTTCGAAACTGGTAGGAATTCTGCCAGAATTTTTAGTTTGGAAAGGTGCAAAGCGAAATTGGAAGCGTATAGAGTTTATGCAGGGTTTTTATCGATATTTAACCATAAAAATTTAAATTTGGAAAGATGTGTTCTCCAATATTTGAGGGAAGGTCGCGGGTTCGAATTTTGCATGGTGTATGGATGTTTGTAGATTTTACCAAGCATTGCACTAGTATAATCGTCACAAGCCGTAGTCAAGAGTTACTAAATGGCACGTACAAAATAACCAAAGTTTTATCGAAAGTTCAGGAGTGGGATCTGGCAGATTGGGGGAATTTATGGGCCCAACTCCCCTAAGATACTCGTGGACTCACAAACTCAAACACTTATGAGTGTACATGTACTATATAATAATATAGCATCAGTCATGAATTTTGAAACATTAAAGTATTCGTGTATTTCACGGTTTTTGACTGGCACTTCTTGTACGTACCTCGTATATCAATCAAGTCTTGATGATTATATATATTCTGTCTCCTCCGATCACAACCTGATTAAATGTTATACTCATTTACAAACAGTTAGAGTATTCAAACAGGTTTACAAAGAAATATTGCGAAATTTTAGCTTAAAATATATCAAAAATACAAAGTAATAACAATTACGTATATGTATCAGTATTAGCAGCAGGATTCAATCACATAGCACTTCGAATACAAGGCAATAACACTACCATTGAGCTACCTCATAACCTCTTGCCCTTTCTCTCTAATTCTCAGTATGTGTGAGTATGTTGTGTCTGTATATGCACGTGTGACAGAGTTCGTGGGTCGCGAAGACAAATTGGCTTCAAGAATAATGAACATCAATAACGGAAAGCAAGCCAGAACTAATCATTTGAAAGTGGCCTCGTTGTCTTCACCGACTACAAAAGCTCCAAATTCCAGTACATAACTTATATAATGTTACATTCCCCCCCACCCCACCTTCCCTCATGAAACGAAAAAAGTGAGTAGGCTTTTCTGATTTTTTTTCTCTCTTTCTACTTTCTTTAGGACTTTGTAAGCTTGTTTCACCGGATATTGATAACTAACACGTTGGACACTAATGGGAGCAGCGCCATGTGGATTTTTTTAACATATAAGTTTTGCGACATTCATGCATTATAATACTTAATTACATTGATATACAACAACGGATAATATTTAGGCTTTTAACCTCCAGCAAATCCAAAAGAAAAGTTTCTTCTGCACATAGACCAGTGTAATATGTAAATCTGAAAGTAGACTTTCTATTGTACTAATTCTTTAAATAGCTACTGCGTTTTTTTACAACGCCAAGTTATTTTTATTTCATTCTGTATTTGCCTCTGTTCTTGTATTGGCACTATACATCTGGTCCACTTAGTCTAATGGTAGTAATTACAATCGGCGCGGCGGATCAAAACTGAAAACCTGATAAAAGTTCAAAACCTTCTAATGTTAGCCATTCAGCATTGGGGTTTTCCTCAGTCATGCCATATCAATAGCGAGATGGTTTCTTTAAGTTCCGGACAGCTGCCTTAGCTCCTCCTTTCTTCCTCGAACAGTTTTTCAGAGTTTACAACAAAAGACTTAAACATTCCGTTAAACTAAAAAAACTACACCGAGAAAACTTTCCTCACATCAAAACAAGAAAAACATTCCGTTGAAGAAATGTTAAAACATGCCTAGTTTCGAAACTAAAGGCGGCATAAGGTAAGGGATAACGGCTGAGCAATCACATTCGAAATGCAGTAGTACCATACCTAATAGTAATATACAGGGTGTATCTTTAATGGTGGTCAAACTTCAGGGGATGATGGAGAATGACAAAAGACGTGATTTAAGCGAAGAAGTTGTGATCCGAAAATGCGTCAGTGCTGAGCTATAGCCCGTCGAAAATGGACCAAAGTAGAACAAAAATGAATAGAACGAGAGAACGAAGGGTCGGAGAAAGGTCGGGTCAAAGCAGCGATTGCAGTATGTGCCCTGTAGAGTCGATTCATGCACACTTCGATACGGAACAGTGGCGGCGCATGCGAAGAAACACAGCAATGTACTGTATTACTAGCGAAGCGTTGGGAAAAGTGCCAGGGCAACGTGCCAGTGCGACAAGGGGCCAGCAGACATGTGGTGGCTCGTTTCCGGCGTCACGAACGCGGTATACAGTGTGGCTGTTGACAGGGATGTGGTAGAATGTGGGATCGCAAAGCCCGTAAATCACCGAAGTGTCAGAGCGCTCCTAAGAAGCAGGATCCTTGGAGCACGAAATACGTACGGCATACACGACAACGGAGTGGGGTATAAGCATGGGCGCCCATCTTGCAGTTTTCAGAGTGGGGCAAGAATAAAGTGACAGTTTTTCTATGTTGTGCTAAAAGTTATCAACAAGATAAGCACTACAATATTTACTAAATTAAGGGCGTAAAAAGAACCATGTCATAAAGCACATTAAACCTACCTTAAAGTATACTGGAAGTTGATTGGAAATGCTTAAAAGAGTATAATAATGCCAATGACATAGTTAGTAAACTTTAAGATATTATTTATGAAATAATTATCAAATGTGTCTCCCTGCAAAAGAAACTCTGTCCCAAAGTATTCGTCCTGGTTTACTAAAGACTTTATTAGGAAGCTCAATGTTAAAACAATTTATAATATAAAGTATATACATACAAAATTGAAAATTCAAAACCCTACTATCAGGAATTTGTTCCATTGCGTAGGGAAGTCAAGAAAGACATAAAAATAGCCTATAAGACCTTTATATTAAATTCTGAAAATAATATCAATGATGATCCAGGTTAACTGTGGAAATTTATTAAAAACAAAACAAAACATAACATCTTCCCCCAAATATATTAAAATTTCAAAGTCAGATTTGTGTAACAATGAAGAAATAGCTAATACGTTTCCACAGTACTTCTAATCAGTATCTGTATCCTCTTCTTAACCGTTCAGTAATTTTGATAGCAAATCTGAATACTGCCTATAGCTCAAATACATTTGAACGAAATAGGAAAGGCTACCAAGAATGTAAAATCCAAAACGACAATTAGATCTGATGGTATACTCTCGTATATAGTGAAAGGATGTATTGATAAATTTAAATATTCCCTATTGATTGCGTTCAACTTGGCACTAAAAACATGTTTTTTCCCTAACAAATGGAAATCTGCTTTAGTTTGTCCTATGCCTAAAACAAACAAGAGACGAGAAATTACCAACCACAAGCCTATAGCAATCTTACCAATCTTTGCAAAATTCTCTGAATTGATTGTATATCAACGAATTATTAATCATTTGAACGCAGTTATCTCAATTAAACAACATGGCATTGTTTCACAAAAATCCACGGTAACGAACTTTACAATTGTTACAGATTTTATTGAAAACTCGTTGGACAATGGAAAGCAAGTCAATGCGATTTATATTGTCTTTGAAAAGGCCTTCGACAGGCTTAATCACAATGTATTACTAGGTAAATTAAATCACCAGCACTTCTCTCTGCCTTTGATTAGGTTCATGTGCTCTTATCTAACTAATCGCAGACGGTCTGTTCTATTTAAGGAGCACAAATCTGACGAATATATAGCACTGTCATGAGTCCCACAAGGCTCGAATCTTGGATCGTTGCTATTCCTCTTGTTCATTAATGACCTACCGCAATTCTTGCCAGATAATGAAACGGTGCTATTTGCGGATGACCTCAAATATATGCTAAAATTAATTCCATGAAGATGCCATAAGACTACAGCATAGTTTAGGCAACTTTACTAACTGGTGCGTTATCAATCAACTTGCAATTAATAAGAAATTTTATCATTCAATATAAATAAAACGATTTATAGATTTAATTGTTAAATTCATAAGTAGGCCCGACGTAGATAAAAAATCTTGGTGTCACGTTTGATATGAAATTAACGTTTAACAGCCACATAAAAAATATTACAAATGAAGCTTTTAAAATTCTAGCATTTGTAATAAGAATGGGAAGAAAATTTAACGTTTCTACATTAGAGAAAATGTACTATGCCTATGTTCATTAGAGCAAAGACGTAGCGTACGTAGACATAGATAAGAAATAACATTTCTGATCTCTTATTTCTTAGGAAAATGATTCAAAATGGCTTAGACTGCACAAACTTGGTATCATTGTTACAGTTTCGTGTCCCGTCATGAAAAACTCGCGTAGACAACACCGGTCTCTTCCACTTCAAAGAGGCAAGGACAATATAATGATGAAATCACCAATCTGGAGAATATGTAACTACAATGAAATCTGTAGAACTTCCATCGAGTTGGATATATGTGATCTGTGTTCGTCTTCAAACGCATTTAGAAATATTATAATACAAAATGTCTGTAAATGAGTACTTTAAATATCGACCTAATTGAGTTACAAAGTTTGTTGTGTTGACAATAAATATATAAATAAAATAAAATATAGAAAGCACATATAAACATTTTATTTTTGTTTTCTATTTTGCATAGAATAATTTTCTCCGGCTAGCAGGGGAAAAGGTCCCCCTTGCCCCCCCCCCATATGGGCGCCCTTGGGTAGAAGGTCAGGTACAACAATCGTACAGTGGGGGTACAAAAAAAACATAAAGGCATGTTGTAAATCGAAACTGGAAAAGGTTATTGATCCTGCGTTAGAGCTATGAAAAATAAAAAAATCGTTGATTTTTCACAAGCAAGTCACCTCAGGAGAATCATAACGATGTGCACTTTACTGTTCGGGTCGATGTCATTTTTCAAACAAACTGGCTGCTTATTTCCCAGATAGCACTCTAGTTGATACCAAGTTTGGACTAGCCTTGATTTTTCCTTAAAGTGATAAACTTACAGTGTTTTTTTTTTCTGTTGGATTACTAATAGTCTATGGGCCAGCCAAGATTTTTGTATAATTTTGGGGGTACTATTTTTTCTTTATACCACAGTTGTATGGGTGTGTAAGGAAGGATACCAAAAAAACATTATTTCCATCTGAAAGTCGTAGCTATTCAAAATGACGGCGAATTTGACATTTTTGAAGAAGGATTGGTCCGATTTCAACTATCTTTTTTAAATGAAAGCTTCAAATATGTTGAAGTTATCTTCGCATTTTTTATAAAAGCAACCGTTAATTGGTAACTCAGGAATTTGAAAAAAAAAATCTGTTAATTCTTACGATAAACTATTTTCTCATGAATTTAACAGAAACCTAGACATCTAACAAATAAACCTATCGATGCTTCAAAGCACTTTTTGACCCAACTTGGTAGTGGGTTATATCAAGAAATCACCTGAAAATATGATTAAAAGTGCTTTCGTCCATGAAGGCAGACATAGTGACCAAAAGTTTGGTTCATAAGAATAATCATTATAGTGTGATCTAAGTAGAAAAACACATGTTTATTTTTAAAGTGTTTGTAATAATGGAAAACAAATGCATTTTGAGTAAATGCGCTATCTTTTACGAGGTATGTTGGTAATGGCCGCCATCTTGAAGTGTATCATTTTAACAAAAGTTTTATATACCATACTCATCATCACTTTCATAATATTAATTAAAGTTTTGTATCTTCTACACTTTTCTCGTGTTCATTCATGTTATCACATTTACTCAGGCTACATCCTTCAGCGCATTTTAACTGATTTATCATACAAATGCGTGATAATAGTTGGCAAATCTTAAAACAGAAACAACTTAGAAACTCTAACCTACTTCAAGTGCTGGTGCTCCTGTCATCCATCCATCTTTGTCCAGCATCAGCATTCATCCTTCTGATTTTGGGACTTGAGGGGAATTTTCCAGACATCTTTTCAAAATTCCTGCTTGATAGTTGGTTCGTATAGTAATATTGACGAAGGTAGTCTTCACATGGAAGAAGCTTGTTGATTCAACTTCACCTTGTCGGTTTCGGAGCATTTGATATTGTAGCTCATTTATTTTTTCCATATTATTTTTCGTGAATATATTTGACATGTAAACTTATGGATCAAATTGTGGTTGCCGTTGCATAATGCAAACTGGCTTCATAGTATTGAAAACAATAGAGCAAGCTCCTAATTGGTTTGTAGAAGTTTGAGAGCATTGAGCTTGCCTTGTCCAGAGAACGCACTGACTCTATCGCAACCTGTTCATGTATGTAAACCAGGTAACGCTGATTTAACACGAAAGCCAACGGTAGATTCAAGTTTCTTATTTTCTATGAACCTGTCTCGATCACTTATGCCGCGTTTGATATACAGAATAACCTCCTGACTAATTTCCTATGATATATATGTAGCTAAAACTAAAACATCAGTGTCACCAGAAACACAACATTTGAGTATTCCATAGCAGGTAGCATCATCCGAGTATCTGCTTCTTCTTGGAAAGAAGCAAGATTTTTCCACTTTCTGGTAGACGCTAGAAGTTATTTTGATTCACGTACCACTGCTGCTTATGGTTATTGGTATCATGGTACTTATAAATTTATTTGAAAAGACATTGTACGGTAATTTTGGAAAATTATCAGGAGAATCCGATTTCAAGTTGAATTAAATTAAAGACGTGATTCGGAAAAGGGCCCAAGTCTATTAAATATTTTTTTCGCATTGTGACAGAGTCGCATGCTTTACAGGGTCCCAAAAAAGGGTCCCAAATCCTGCTGCTTACACATGAAAATGTATCGTTAAAACCCATGTGATGTCGACGGAGTTGGCCCTTTCTTTAGATCACATTGCGAAAAAATCATTTCATAGACTTGGGCCCTTTTCCGAATCACGTCTTCAATTGAATTTATTTTAAGGCATTTAGGCATCTGAAGCTCCGATCTGGATAGGGTGGGGGAGAGGATTGTGGAAGGTAGACGGCCAGGTACCAGACCAGCAGCTGAGGAAAATCCCTGGCAAAACTGTAACACCTGGAATGGTGAGAGCCTCAGCGATGCAGCGGGCAAGCTCGACACAGGGAAGTACGGTGAAGAAAAAGAAATGGATATAAGGTTAAGAGACCACACTCCTTTAGGTTCCGTTTCTTTCAGAGAGAAACGGTCGCCCTACAGATGTTATCCTTCAAGGGTATGTGAGATAATCAACACGAAGCGAGTTCCCTTCCTATTACAGAGAAACGGTCGCTTGAAACGCAGTCCTCCCAATAGTGCGAAGGAATATGAACGAGCCACTGGTTCCGGTCCTGCCTAGAGATACGGTCGCCTTCGGCTCACAGGTTGGACAGGTAGTAGAAACACTGCACCACGAATTCCGAACCTCGAAGAGAGACGGTCGTCCGCAGTGGGTTTCCACTATTGAAGGATTGGTATTTAAATAATAAGGGATATAATGCTTGACAAAGCAATTGCCAAAACTACACAAAGAAATGTATTTGAATTTATACACCAACATTCGCTCCATAATTAGAGAAGTCTCTCAGTTATTTCCGTGGAAGCAATATTTTTAATAAAAAGCACGTGATCAATGTACCTGTTTGTTTCTTGTGCTGCGGTACAATCACTTGTTACGATCTAACGGTGAGTTACTGGTCCCGTCGAGCTAGCATTACATATAACATAATTACTGTCGAGTTACAATATTAAATAAAAGACAAACTGAACATTAGTTAAAAGCAAAATTATGTCAATACACATAGATTCATATTTATCGTTAAATAATACAAAAAGTTCTCTTTTGAAAAATGGTACAGTTACTTACAAAAGTAAATGGAGGTTGGAATTATATGAAAAAGTAGCATTTTCCTCCAGGAGAATTGTTGCTCTGTGCACCTCATAGTTAGACAACCAATATGACAGTACAACCTTAATATGTTTAAAAACATGGAATGCCAAGAAATTTCTCCACTTGGAGCATAAAAGAATTGACTTGTTCAGAAGCATGTACAGATGCTTATCAGAATAATGGAAACACCTGTAGTTGGCAACACATCAGATGTATGGGTTGGCAGTGGTGTCGTGGCGACCGCAGCGCCGGACTGCTGGTGGTGGTGTGTTAGGTCGGTCTCCATACTACGTCAGGCGTCGTGGAACAGGAGTGTGCAGTGGCTGCAGCAGACGGAGGTAGTGTAAAATGGGAGACCTCTCAGAGTTTCAAACAGGGCAAATTGCTGGTGAGCGGTTATGTGGAGTGAGTGTGACGGCAGTGGCTAGTGTGTTAGGTGTGTCGCCAGGGACAGTGTCGAAGGTGATGACGGCCTACACAACACACGGGAAAACCACATCGGGGAAGCGGAACAGTGGGCGGAAGAAAAGCATCAGTGACAGGGCACGCCGGGTATTAAAGCGCATTGTCACGCGGAACCGTCGTGCCACTGCGGCGCAAGTGACGGAGGAACTCAATCAGCACCTCCCCCAACTTGTTTCGACAATCACAGTCCGCCGCGAATTACATGACATGAACTTACGGGGTCGTGTTGCACGGGCCAAACCTCTCATCAGGGACCAGAACGCTTTAGCACGCCGCAAATGGTGCCGCGACCATGCAACTTGGACCGTTGACGACTGGAAACGTGTGGTATGGTCGGATGAGTCACCATTCACCCTATTCCAAACCACGGGCCGTGTTTATGTGTGGAGAACGCCCAAAGAAGCGTATGATCTGCAGTGTCTCCGCCCAACTGTGAAACATGGCGGCGGCACGGTGATGCTGTGGGCCGCAATATCATGGTTTTCATTGGGTCCTGTGGTCACACTTCGCGGACGCATCACTGCCAACGATTATGTCGCAATTTTAGGAGACCACTTGCATCCTATGGTCCGGATGTTGTTCCCGGACAATGACGCCATATTCCAGGATGATAATGCACCCATTCACACAGCTGGAGTTGTTGCAGCGTGGTTTGAGGAACATCGGGATGAAGTTCAACACCTCCCCTGGCCCGCCCAATCCCCAGATCTCAACATAATTGAACATCTGTGGTCCATCTTGGAAACACGACTCCGGCGACGATTTCCACCTCCATCCTCTCTCACAGAACTGGCCGATGCCCTGCACGAGGAATGGTGTAATATTCCACTTGCTACCATTCACGACCTCTATGCCTCCATCCCACGTCGCATCAAGGCTGTTCTGAAGGCGAAAGGTGGCCCGACACCATATTAATCTGGTAAGTTGCACTTTCGTTCAGGTGTTTCCATTATTCTGATAAGCATCTGTAGAGAACCACGAGATAGATGGGCAAAAATCAAATTATTGACTTATTCAAACACACGCACACACAGGCAGAGAGAGAGAGAAAAAAAACGCATGGAAGAAGACGAGGAAAGAGAGAAAAATAGAGGAGAAAAAAGGAAATAGAAATAGGGCAAAACATGGAAATAAATTAAATTTTTACGCTTATCAATACACAGTTTTCGTCTCTTTCCCCCTGTCCCCTTCTGTCTTGTGTTTTTCTCCCTGTGCGGGATAATTATCTTTCAGTAGCTACCAAGAACATCATTTACAGCATTTAATTCCTAGAAGAAAATATTTGGAAAGCCGCCCGTGGAATTGATCCAGAGAACTTATGAATGAGAGTCTGACACTCTGACCACTTAGCTACACAGACCATAACAAACGTGTTGTAAAATCAGCCATTAAACTCGCTACCCTCAGCGGTTTATTTATATACGTATATCCTACATTTCAGAAATATCTTTCAAGAAAGTAAATCCCACTTGCTAGCGGCGTGCTTATTCGCCAATCCCAACCGGTAAGAATAAAAAGAAATTATTAGAAACTCTGCGTTCAAAGTGCTTTTGGTAAAAGTGAGTGATGTAAACGGTTGAGGATTTAAATACAGCACCGAGAGCACCAGTTGTCAGTTGCCTAACATGACGCATTAGTAGAACGCTGGCTCACGAAATAAAAACCCCAGGTTTGATCCCCGGCGGGCGGGCGAGATTTTATCTTCTTTTCTTATTAAAAAATATATTTTTAAAAGTTTTAATTTATTATTAATAATTCCTTTCTTGCATTTTCAAGATTATTTTTAAAAGTAGTTTTTGTAAAAAAAAAAAAAAAAAAAGTTGAGATTTTTTCTTCTTCTTGTCTTAAAAGTATATTTTTCTAAGTTCAAAATTATTATTAATAATTGCTTTCTTCCATTTGCCGTAGATTATATAAAATTAGTGATCATGGATTAGGGTAGGTTAGGTAAGGTCAGGTCGGTTTTGTATATTTACACTTTCCTTTCTTTCTTTCAAAATACATTTCTATCTGTTTGTGCGAACCTGATTTTACCTAACCGCCACTAACCCATAGTAACTAAAAATGCAATCTGGAGGGGGGAAGCAGACCTCGGTTAGCGGTGAGCATACGCAAAAGTGCTAAATTGCGTATGCCCAGTTGCCCACTGCTAACCGAGGGCTGAGGCTCCCAGCTCCTCCCTTCGGATGCACCGTGCTCCCTTGCACACGTCGCGGGCCAGACCGGGTTTATATATATATCCTAGCTTTCAGTAGCCTTTATTTGTATGCCAAAGCAATTATTAATAATAGAATAATGTGAACATATAAAAATATATTTGGAAAGAAAAATTTTCCCACTGCTGGGTTAGTACGTGGCAAATATTGGTTTGGTTGTTGTATTTACAGTGGATGGCGTCGGAGCCTGTCACTGTGATGTCACACGCACGATGACTTTCAACCTTTTTACTACTTCCATCCTCAACTTTTGAGTGCGGGGCGTAAAAATTTGTACGATGCCTTTTTGGTTAGTGGGCCATCGATTCCGCGCAAAATTGCGCTTATGAAAGATTATCATCTCGTGAGTGTTCCTAATTAGTTGTACGCCTAGGGCATGTGTGTGATTTAAAATTTTAAGAATATCAGTCTATACAGGTTAAAAAGGTATATCAAATGGAACTTGAAGTAAAGCCCGCTTAAGGTAAACAATGTTTCAAACAAGTTCTAGAGCGTTGGTTAGAAATCTGAAAGTCCTGGGATCGATTCCAGTGGTCAACAATTATCACTGAGGTTTTCCAAGATTTTTCCTCACCCATACCAGGCAAACGCTGTGATGGTACCTATAAATAGGCCCTGGCCGTCTATGTTCCAGCTCACTCTCCCAAGCCTATCCCGGTTTGATCCTCATATGCCTAAAGACCTTAAAATAATTTTAAACAAATCCTTTCAGGGTCCTTTTATCCCACCTATTCCGGGCGAGTGTTATGCTTAAATAACATAAATCAATTCACACAAATCGTACACTGTAGATGTGAATATACGAATATAATATACTAGGTGTCAAGAATGCTAAGATAGCCCCGCTCATTCTTCATCGTCAATTCTCGGTGGTATAGCGTTGGCGTAGCATTCGGAAGGTCGTGGGTTCGATCCCAGCGGCGGACCATCCTGACTGAGGTTATTTTAAGGGTTCTACCTCAGTTACACCAGGCAAATGTCGGGATTGCACCTTCAACATAGGCTCTGGCCGACATCTTCCTGAATCCTTTCCCCTTCCCTATCCCGACTTGAGCCTTAGATGCCTAAAGACCATAAATAAAATCACATTCAATGTCAATTCAAAGTGAATAATGTTAAGTACAGGACATATAGATTAAATCTAATTTTAATATATCGTGGTAGAAGAACTCACAAATAGAAGCAGAAATGATATTTAAAAAAATGTTATTTAAAAACTTTATTTTTTGAAAAGTGATTTAAAATATATTCTTTTTTTAAATAGACAATCGTGAGTGTCAGGTTCCAGGTTCCAAATAGTCACTAAATCCAGCATCGCTAAACAGCTTGCCAATGATAGAAAGCATGTGGCAGGTTGTGTGAAATCCGCCCATCATTATGAACACATCGTTTAGTAGCACCAAAATGTCAACAGCCATTGTAAAGACAGCCTGATCAAGTACCAGTAGTACATCTTTGAGCTCAAGCTGTGACTTAATCTGTACGCAATGCCTCAAAATTTCATGAACAGTTGACATGTCTGGTACTGGTTTGTTTATACACGACAAGTACGCAACGGTGTCCGCTTCATCAGCTACATTATTCCTATTCATTATCTTGATCCGGTCCATGAATTAATGGACCAGTCCTGAACATTGTATTGTCTACTAACTTTCCAAAACAAATTATTTCGTTGGACTACTTTAAAATTTTGAGCACATTCATGTGGAAGCGGAACAGTAGCTATTGTAGGAGGGGTTTTCCACTCCCTAATTAAATCTGGTATAGACCCTACATGGAATTTTAGTGGGAGTAATTCTTTGCTTTCTCGGGACAACTGTAGTACCATCATACCTTTGTGGCAAACATGTGGATTAAGTTCTCTGGACAAGAATCCCATTTACACGATAGGAAGTTTCCTATGTTTCCTTAATGTTTCCTCGAAACCGTCTATGTTGTCATAGCGTACTACTACAGTAGGAATATTGATTAATGTGAATGCTTCTTGGAAGAGGTATTTTACCTTCCCGGACAGATTTTCAGTTTCTCCATTCAGAATACTGTACCTATTTCCAAAAGTTTAAAGTAGCTACATCCATGACCTGTGCGATTTAAAATTGAAGTAATCTCATTATCATGCGGTCAAAGTATTCACTGTCATATTTTCGAGTCAAACCTTTGAAAATAGCACACATTACATCTTGTGCAATGGACCATATTAATTTACACTTTCGAGGTGATGAATTTCCAATAACGTTCCGCAGGAAAGATAGCAATGAGGGAAATATGAATACGTAATTCATGTGAAGCTCGTGAGGTCATGAACGCCACATTTGGATTTTCGCTGCACAATTTACATCTGCTTTCCAAGAAACTGATTTGTTTTGCAGACTCTTTAGCCAGAAACCAAATAGTGTAATATACCAAATTAAAGATAAGAGTTTATGCTACAATATTTATTCGAAATATTTTCTTCTTGAAGTCTAGGTTTCTGCTGAATTCATGAGAAAAATAAAAATAAATCCCAAATATACGATTATTTTTACTAATCCGTGATTTATCACGGAACCACACACCCGAGTTCTCTTTCCAGGCTCTATTTATACGAAAAAAAAAATGAAACCAAAATGCATACAAATCCATATCGATAGGATATTATACACAGGAACAATCTGTATACATTTCGGTTTCATTTTTCCGTTTATTTCAAAACGAAATTACTGTTTCCAGGCTATGCATTATTACTTTCAAACTAGTGTCAAATACCCTTATCTCTCACAATATTATATTTACAACAAAACTGACTTCAGAAACGTATTTCTTGTAAAATTCTACCACAAAATGATATATTACACGATCCCCTTCCGATTTAAGAAAATCAATCGAGATTCAATATGGCGGACTTCAAGATGGCGGCCGTGAACAACATACCCTTCAACAGGTAGCTCCTTCCACCTAGTACCCATGACTGTGTATTTGTCTTCCATTTCTTCCACCAATTTAAGAACATAAGGATATTTTCACACTTTTTAATCATTTTCCACAGGCAGATTTTGACTTTAAAATCATCGATATCTCCCAAAGTAATTGCGCTCGAGTGGCCAAAATTTGCATGCGCACATACTTTGACATTCAAATCACGACGAAAGAAAAAATATATGATTCTTTTCTGCCCCATCAGTATGTTTGCTTGTTAGTCCATCAGATCGCAGGAAACGCCTGCAGTAAAAGGGTGGGCGTTGGCGAAGATTAGACTACGTCGAAATAGGATGGTGCGTGATGGGCTTTCATCGCACTGAGACGATAGCGGAAGTGAAACGAAAAAAAAAATCAAATGAATTTCAAGTTTGACAAGATTCCTCGCATAGTTGCTAATTCCAACAAGTTTGAACTTTGAATAAACTTAGTTTCGAAAACCAAGCGACTTATGTTTGTTTATTAACTTCAACACAATATCAAACATAACAAGTTCGAAGCAAGTGACTGTTGCAAGCTGACATGCTATCTGGGTACGTGATATATCACATGAAAAGGCAGACAAAATACACTATCAATTTATAACATATTTTACTTACCACTACACAGCAAAGAAAAGCTGTCATAATCGTCGACCGCTCACAACTACCTAATGAGGATATGATACACATTCTTCGCGCGCTGTTGCACCTCATTGCCACCCCAATTGCTAACACAGCAATTGCTCAACCATATTGACGTATAATCAACAGCATCATATTCAGCTATTTTCTATCCAATGCTGGATGAAGGTCTACCCCTTTTTTCCACATATGTCGGTCTGCTGCTATCCTCATCCATGCAGCTCCTGAAAAACGCTTGATTTCATCTACCCATCTTGCATTTGGACGTCGTCTCGATCAGTTCTTTTCTCTAGGAATCCAATGTAGTACATTTGTCGTCCATATTCCATCTGTTCGGCCATTCTAGCTATGTGACCGGCCCATCTTTACTTCATCCTCTTCGTATAGTGCAGCCAAGATGTCTTGAGCTGTGTCAAAAATGCGAACTAAAGTCTAAAACTCATACCTTCGACATACCCACGCGTTGAGCCAATAAGGGTTCAGCGGGGCGATAACCGAGGTAGTATTGAATATGCAACGCTATTGCCAAGTTTAATATGAGGTTCAGTTGAAATACGGATGGCTGAAAAGAAGAATGTAGTGGTACGCAGTGAGGGAAGAAAAATAATGAGCAAAGTGATAAAGTTTGTGACGAAGAGAAAAGTTCAGGCCACTTGATGTTTCCCATAGAATGAGCAACGGAGAGAGCAGCTGCTGCTTCTGGAAAGTTAGGGTCTACTAGGGGTGTTAGGAATTCCGGAATTCGGAAAGTCGGTGACTCAATAGTAAAGCTCTCACCTTTTGTGCTTGGGCTCGTCGGTTCGATTCCTTTTCTTGTCATGTGAGTTTTGTGGTGGACAAACACCGTGTGCATGGGTTTTCAAGGGGTTCTTCCGTTTCCTCCCACTTTCTTCATTCCACCAATCATCCCATCATACTTCATCCGGTCTCTGCAAATTTGCCTAAAGCTTTTAAGCTACAGACCTTAAATTAAAATTAAAATTCGCAATTCTGACTTTCCGAAATATAATTTTAACACAAGAATTTTAATTTTATTTATGACCTTTAGGCACCTCAGGCTCAGGTGTTCATCGTAAGAATTTTTTTACACTGTTTTACACCTTAGCCAACATGTGTTAATTGTACTCAAAATAGCATGTCTTGTACTGTCTCCTGGCGGTAGACAGTTCTTTTCTATCATTTGGTTGGCGTAGCATTCGGGAGGTCGTGGGTTCGATCCCAGCGGCTAACTATCCTGACAGGTTTTTCCAAGGCTTTCCACCAGTTACACCAGGCAAATGCCGGGCTGATATATTCAACATAGGCCCTGGCCAACACCTTCCCGAATCCTTTCCCCTCACCTATCCCGGTCTGAGCCTTAGATGACTAAAGTCCATAAATAAAATTCAAACTTCTATCATTTGGTGATGATGACCGACATCTCTAAATTCCAATATTTCAGAATTCCCGCTTTCCGAAATTCCGACATTCCGGAATATCGGAATTCTGGAATTTCGAATCGGGATTTAATTAGCAATCGTGTTTCTCGCCTTTTAATGTTTTACCTGTATTGTTATTGAAAGTACGAAATGCTCAGGGTGAGAATAAGATTTTCCTCTATCTCAAGCTCCACTCAGCAGCACACAACAAAGAAAATGGGAAGGGGTGTGTACCACAGTTTGTTTTTCAACTCCCCCACACGGCTGAAAGCAAAGTTCATATTCAAAACTTATAGTCTTGATTTTATCTTCTACCTTTGTGCGCGAATCCATTCACTTTTCTTCCTGTCCTTCCTAGTTAATCCTGGCATACATCTCTCCATTGCTCTTTGTGTGACTCTCAATCTTTGAGTCGTTTGCGCATTCAATGTCCAAGTTTCACACCCGTACATCATCACAGGTAAGACACATTGATTATAAACTTTACGCTTTAGATACGTTGGTAGTTTGCCTTTGAAAATAAGGTGTAATCTTCCAAACGAATTCCACGCCATTTTACATATTCTATTTATTTCATCAGTCAATTTGGCATTCGATGTTTTGAGCTGTTCTAGGTAAACATACTCATCAACTATGCCTATTTTCTCTCCGCTAATCTTTATTTCCTTCTTTGCAGCATGTTGATTGTACATTACTTTTTTGTTTTACTTAAGTTCATTTTAAGGCCTATGTTCGAACTTTAATTACACAGCTTTTCCATTCTGGTTTGTAGTTCTTCTGCACTTGAAGCAAACAGAACTATATCATCAGCGAATCGAAGGTGATGAAGATATTCGCCATTGATTGTTATTCCAACTTCATCCCAGTTTAAATTTTGGAACACAGCCATTCGATTGTAACGGGTGTGACATTCACATACATTATTATAGGCTTATTATTGTAATAACACATCCAGAAAGAATTTTCTTGAAGCTGAATTTGTACCACATTAGTATTACTAATGTGTTGTTATCTACTGTATTATTACTACCTAAAACAATACAACTAAGAAATATAAACAGTGTATTGCTTGTAAGGGGTGTGAAAAATTAAGGACACATTATGTGACACTGCAACATAGTTGTGCAAAGTTCTACGATCTGAATAAACTAAGTAATGATCTTGTAGATGTTTTTTTTTTTCTTGAAAGATATTTATTTGTCAGTATTTGTGAGGGTGATTACAAAATACATTGGTATTTTGCGAAGTTCACAATTTATTTAAATCTGTCACGGATGTGACGGCACTCTTTGTAATGGGTGTGACAGAGTCCGGGATCTCATGTCAACAAGGTATTGAATGTCTACATGTTAAAAAATGTATGTGTTTAACACAAAAAGACACTGTTCAACAACTACCTCTACTGAATTTAAGACACTACAATTATTCGTTCTTGGATCCCTTAAGGCTAATTCACACATACTGTGCCGTGCCCCTACCATGCCCCAACAGTGCCGTCTTGAAGAGAAACCATCCCGGTCGCGGCTTGTCGGCCGCGATCCTTCGCCTTTCCTCGACCAGTCTGCGGTTGATTGTTGTTTAGCAAGACTGTGAGTCAAAAATGAATGAAGAGCAATTGGTAATGTTGGTGCAAGAGCACGAATGCTTATACAGCTTACAACACAAAGACTATAATAATAATCTTATGAAAGATAATATTTGTGCCGATATTGGCAAATAACTGAACAATAACGGCCTTAGTGTAAGTTATACCGAACTGCCGAAGCTCAGTTAGTAGTGTCAGTTTAGCAATCGGAAGGTCCTGGGAACGATCCCAGCGGCCGCCTATTTTGACTGTGTTTTCCAAGTTTTTTCCTACCACACCAGGCAAATGCTGGGATGGTAGACCTACATACAGACTAGTACCCGACCGTCTACCTCCCAATAATATCTTCTCCACCCTATCCTGATCTGGTTATAATGCTCACATTAATGAAGATCAGAATTTTCATTTACTTGCTTCATTTATTATTATTTTACATTAATAAATATTTTTGAAAAATATATTTATCCAATAATAATATTGTTAAAATAATAATAAATGAGGCAAGTAACTACGGCACGGCATGGGAACGGCACACTATGTGTGAATGGTCGCGGCCATGGTACGGACGGAGTATGGCAGGGGAACGGGATGGGCACGGCACTGTATGTGTGAATTAGCCTTTAATAGCAAAGCTATAGCAAAAGGGATCTGCTCATGGTGTCCGTCTCCCAGGAACTACAAGGTGTAGAGAGATGCGCAAGGTGTCGTTTGAAAGGTCTTCACTAAACTAGCTCAGGGACGCCAGAACCGTCTTTATTGATGCACTAGTTAGGTGTTGCCAGCCCATTATCTAAAAAAGTCAATTGCTGAAATTGCTTGCATTCAGTCAGACTTAGCTGCCCTAAGCTTGACATAAACATTATTTGAAACAACACAAAATCAATGAGGTTGCCTGCGTTGCCAAGCAACCCACTTACCAGTGTTGACAGCCTACTTTCGATAAAATTATCTTAGCTTTCGAACTGCTTCCATAATTTTAATCATAGCACCAAACTTGGCATAAACATTGTTTGACATAATAAGAACATACTACGGATGTTCCCACTCCCCAGAAACTCGTTGTCAATGTTGCCAGTCAATAGTAAAAATATATCTCATGGACCAAAAAGTAATTTTAAAGTAGTCAAAGTGTACGGACAGAAACAAAGGAAATTTGTTGGGGAGCTTGCCCCCGTATACTTACATGAAAATTTGCTAATAGTTGACAATAAGCGTTTCTATAACGGGAAAGAGGAAATATAATAGCAAACAATGCATATGCAAAGGTAAGTTTCTTAAGGAGTGGGGGCCAGGGGGGCTTGCCCCAACCACTTACATCTAAATTCCCTAATAGATGAAATTAAGCATTTCTCTTTGGGGAAGGGCGAAATACAACAGCAAAACATTATGTGTATAAGCAGAGATATTTTATTTAAGATAATGCTTGCGTGTCCAAAATGCTATCAAGGGACCGGAGTCTTTGCAGTTGTTAGTAGAATTGCAGTTCTAACTCGTTTGAGAATATAATTCTATTTATATTTACGGCATAACCCTAGTCGCATCAATTTTATAAATGTTATTTCTTTTAAGAAAATGGTTCATAACACATTTTTCTATAAAAAGAACATTTTTGTAAACTAATTAAGATTATAGATTAAAGTGCATTAAATCATTCGCACTGTTTTCGTAACGAGTTGGGTAGAGTTAGATAGAGATCAGTCACTTATCACTTGCAATTTCCAATATTAGCTTTACCATGTTCATAAATGCCAACATCTCCAGGAAATTAATACAGTATTCTGTTGGCAACTACGTAATATTATTTTGGGCTCAGGCAAAACATCTAGTATTTGTTCAAGCCGTAGACATGATACACATCACGGTGTCGAAGCTCCACCTCCACCCCGCACTTCGCTTCAGAACACTTAGAGGTAGATTTTTTTTATGGACAAACATGTTAAATTCTTTCAGCTCTAACTGGACTGTGCGTCCAACAATAAGGGTATTCCCATTTTTAGTAACGAAATAGTATTTGCATTGCAAATCTTATAGTATACCAATTATTGCCCCCATATCTGGTCCAGAAGTTCTTTTGAGCTGCGCAATAGCCAGAAAAAATTAATGATATTTGTATGATGGGATTTCTGTTTTCAGATGTTCAAATATAGCCCTCAAAAACGCCAAAACACAATTTGTCATCGCACAGTTCATCACTGATTACTGTATAAAGGAACGAATCACATTTCTACATAAGCAAGAAGATGTAAAAACTGTTAACTTGCTCATGGCTCCAATGTGCACCTTATATTTCATCCTCCCAAAAGGTCACACCCGTTACGCTGGTTATGTCACGCCCGTTACGCTGGTTATGTCACGCCCGTTACGCAACATATGTTACACCCGTTACGTGCTATTTAGCCTTTTATTTAAGATTTAGTCAGCTGTTGATTTTATAGATCTATTAAGATCCAAGCAATCCTTACTTCTGCAAAAGACAAATATTAAAGCTCATGTTATTGAAGA
The DNA here is from genome assembly GCA_022664845.1 of Lepisma saccharinum. Taxonomy (NCBI): domain Eukaryota; kingdom Metazoa; phylum Arthropoda; class Insecta; order Zygentoma; family Lepismatidae; genus Lepisma; species Lepisma saccharinum. The sequence continues at coordinate 56,695 of JAGDQP010003708.1, forward strand.
GTAAAGTAAACTTTTGCTTGCTTTGTGTAATGAGTGTGACAACATGTAATACATTGAATTAAACTTATAAGTTTTGGACCTCAGGCTTACTTTTACGTGGAATGGTCGAACACTTTCTCCAGGAGTTCTCGAAGCGTTCTTTGTCCCTTTTCTTGTACAACAAAATTATAACAGCTTTATTCCAACTTGACGGTATTCCTCCAACTTAGAAACCTCTGCTGTGAGTCAATCTTCACCCGACGATTTATCGTTCTTCATCCCTCGAAGTACTTTATCCTCTTCTTTCATTACGTTTGGGACATCTACATCATTTTCTTCTGAATCTCCATTTGCTAGTTCTTCGGAGTAGTACAATTCTCTGTAGAAAGTTTCAAATATTTTTTTATAATTTCCTCCTTATTTCGTGTTACGCTCCCGTCTGGTCTCTTAACTGCAATTATTTGCTTGTTTCCTATCATGAGCTGCTGTTTGGTTTTTCTAACAGGTAACAACTTTTATCTCAAACAGTTTTTCCATATTGTGAGTTTTAGTCAATCTACACCGTAAAAAGTGTAAATATTAAAAACATAATAGCGTTATTTTGCGATTTTGATCTAAATTACGACAAAACTACTAGTAATAGCACAAAACTTAAGATAAACACTTTTGTAGTATATGGTTTAGAAATTATAACAAAAAATTATAAAATTATCGTTATATCTATTGGTTATAGAAATATAATACAATTTCTGGAAGTCTGTAAATTTGTAGTTCCGGGAGATAGGGGGAACCACAGGAGGGCGGGGAGTTTTGGGAAAATGCACCTCTAGTAGTGATGTAACAACTGACAAAAATTCAGCTTTTTCCTAATTATTCCCGACATTTGCCTCTTTTGCCCTTTCCTGAGCTATTAATATTTTTTGTTCGTTTAACTCTCCCAATTGCATACATACCGTAATGGATGCACACAACCATATCACATCCTGAAAAAAAAGACATGAATTATTAAAGAAACCTTCAAATGATATAAAGCTGAATCACAAAAATGTAGGTAAATCGTGTTATGGGGTAAGAATTGATAACTTTCAAAAGATCAGAAAACAATCGCCAAGGTCTTCTTCTGTAAACGAAAACACAAAAACAAGTCTTTTTTGAAATCCTTGTTGAGGATTTGGTAAGGGTTGACGCAGACACATACACACATACATAACGTTTAACAAACAATCCATTCTTCAAAATAAATAACCACATCGGAAACACCCACTTTGTAAATGAAGCATTTAACGTAGATCCTCTTTTACTGAATGAAGATATTTCTATAGCTGTATTGACATTAAATTAGGAAAAACATGCAACATTACCTCTTTCCTCCCTTATTATACTATTTGCATATCTCTTGTGAAAGACTTGCATAATTACACATGTGGATATACGCTCTCTGGAATGTTCAACTACCTTTTGCATTGAGGTAGGACTGGTAGATCTAACTGCAAGCTAGAATTTGATTTTTGCAAGAATTATGAAAGGGAATCATGATTTAAATTTATGTATACTGTGAAAGGAGCTAGTAGAACAGCGATGGTTGGAACTGATATATGTTTACGTGAGTTTCATTGTATTTACCATGGAATGGACCAAGCACTGTTTCTTTCAGGCATGCTTTCGGGGGGCTTTACTCCCCCCCCCCGGGAATTTACAACCGCACCCCTGGAGGAATTACTCTCAATGGGACGATGACAAAGTGTCTCGCCGACAAAGTGTCTCTACGACAAAATGGACCTTGAGGGACAGTTTGTCGGCGACAAAATGTATCTTCAATGAACCAAACTGAGGAAGAGAGACAGTTTGTCGTGTTCGACCCCGTCAAAGTGTCCCTCACTGCAAAAATAGGAGACACAACGTTCATCCAAAAAATGGAGGCAGCTGAGCTGCCTCCACTTTTTGGATTAACCTACATTCAGCCAGTTTTCGGTTGAACGTTATACTTTCCGTAAAATTTCAAAATGCGTGTATACATTACATATATATGAGTGTTCCAACGTATTTCATTCAATCCCAGCATTTTTTAAAAGTAGAAAAGAACAAAAGGAAATATTCCTTTAAAATTAAAAATTAAAAAAAAAAATAGTTGAAGTGGTTGGGTTTCGATCCAGTTTCCACAAGCGCACTGGTGGCAGACGCTCTAACCACTACGCTACGAAGATAGTTTGTGACTCTGCCTTTACGAGCGAGCTATGGTTGTACTGTGAAGGAGGTTAATTATTAACACGTTTTTGATTTCACTACGAGGAATGTCTCGTGAAAAAAAAAGGAGAGATGCTTTTGCTACAGTGTAAACATTTATACCCAACTTAATTTCTCGGCCCACCAGTAAACTGTTTGCTGTTCACAGTCTAAAGGCTATGTAAACTCTCAAAATGGCGGGACGTTCAGTGACAAGCAAGTAACATTACTCGTGTTACTGGATTATAGAATATCCAACTAAGGCTTAAACTTCATCAACAAAAGTACGTAACCTCAAAATTTCCGGTTTAGCTTACATTTCGATTAGAAAATGACCGAGTTTTAAGCGTAAAATAAGTTGAACGTTCACGGACAAATCACTTTGGCCAGTTTCGACCCATTTTCAGTTAACGTTAAGCTATTACAAAGAAAGTGTTTAACTTTAAAATGGAGTTAATTTTACCAATCTTTCCACTAAAAGGCTTACACTATATCCACGTTTAAGAGTAAATACAACAAAACGCTAATTTTCGACTTTTATTTCTCCATAAAGCGGAGTAGCTTTCATCCATTTCGTGTTTCCAATTTTTACAATGCTCCTCTGGAATGCGATACAGTTTGTCAGAGAGACACTTTGTCGCCGATGAACCAAATGGGAAGAGAGACAGTTTGTCGTGTTCAACTATTCATGACTGGTTCGACTCAATGAGAGTAAATCCTGGAAAATCAGTCAGGAAGGTCGACGGTGGGAATCGAACCCACGACTTCCCGAACGTAAAGCGAGGCAGACCTGTTCAACGGGTTATTGCGCCACAGACTTGGTTTATACAGGGTGTTAGATTAATGAATACAAAAAATTAAATTTGAATTCATTGACAGCCCCATTGAAGAATCCCTTGCGCACGCATTGAATAGAACAGGTACTTCTTTGATTGTGAGGTTTCAAGCCGCACTGTCTTCGTTAGATAATTTTTGAAATACGATGTGGTGTTCTGCCCGAATGCAGGTATTTGACCCGAAGGTTCCTGGGCAAGGCGAACCCATGTGATTAGCCATTGCTTCCATGGGATGATGATTACGTCCAATGGACGGGACCTACAGTATAACGAGGGGGCCGAACCTATTGTGTCCCCACCCTTGATTACAATTCGACGAGCCGAACTTATCCACTCATCCACCGGGGACACTTTTTAAAAATAGGCCTCTGAAATTCATTTTTCCACACTTTCGGCACCTTTTTCGCCAAAACTAGTGCCATTTGACCAATATTCAAGAGAACTTTTTCTTGTTTTGTACGCGTTAATCTAACACACTATATATATATATATATACAGGCGCGGATCCAAGGTGGGCTATGGGGGCTAAAGCCCCCTTGAGGTCGAGGTATACACTGGATAAAATGACCTTTACTCATGCTTTACACTATATAAAATGGCACGTAGGTGCGTTTTACACTGTATAAAGACAAAATGAATTAAGTAACAAAAAATAAAAAATAAAATAAAAACGTAAACAGGACGCAATTTTAATGCATGGCTAAACTTCACTGGGTAAGACTATTTTCTTTACAACCTGCCAAAGTCAAATGAATGGACAGGAAAATATTCAGATAATGAAGAGAGAGAGAAAGTTGTTTTTTCAAAAATATTGTTTGCTCATATTGCGGCAAGCTGGCAGTACAATGTTCAGCAAGTGAATACAAGGATGAGGTGTCAACAGTGTTTCGAGCTACAGTTATACGTAGTGATTTTATTGTACCATTTGAAATTGTAGTTTACAGATTTTGTTTCACGCTCGAACTAAGTAACAAACCACAGATGCCAACCTTAGATATATCAGCTGCAATTCTTGAGGCATTCCATCTCAACTCAGGTACTTGGCGTAAATTGACCACCTCTGAATGTTTTTGAAATAAGGAAAAGAAAACACGGTAGTTACTCCGACTAGAGATATGATACTCCTGAAGAAAATTTACTGGAAAAAAAATCTCAATGACACTTCCGAAATTTGCTGCCCTGGTTCATTATAAATAAAACACACGTCATTGTTTCAAATGATTATTGTTAAAATCTATAATACCGAGACACTTGCATTTTTTTTTTTTAAATCTTGAAGCACTTAAATAACTTTTATTCAACGTATATGGAAAACCTATTGTTGTTCAGAAAGACTGGAGAAAAACATACTTCGAGGATTCTGAGCTACTGGTTCTGCCCGAGGATTCTGGATTCTGGGCAAAATTGGAAAAGGGCGCCGCCAGAAAACGAGAACGCTCTAGAAATGAATACTGACGAATTCGAATGAAACTTTCACAGGTTTATCGCGAGGTGTACTGTTCGAAGAACCTTTATATTAGTAATACTTTTTTCTTCTTAGCTGATTTTGACTTCTAACTCTGAGAGCAGTGATATAACATATTGTCATAAATATTTCAATTTCTTTCTGGACACCTTTCTAAGACTCGAAATCGATGAACTAATTGACCGAGCGTAGTGAGGTCTCCTAATTGACTCAATTGGCATTTGTGTTGTCTGTCTCTGTGTGTGTCTGTATGTTTCACAATATAATTGCAGAACGCGTGAACCAATTTCAAACTTTCATATACTGTTTATTTGCTCAAAGGACAGGTCAAGTCGTTGGGGAAGAAAATCGGACAAGGGGGTAAGGCGTTAAAACGCCCCCTAAAATGTAAACAAAGATAAAAATGAAGAAAACTATTATTAAATGGACTCTTTTCTGTTATAAGAGCTTTATAAATTTGCAAACATATTTCGGGGATTGCGGGCTATTGGTTGGGCGAAGGGGGGGGGCAAAATTGGACAAGAATTTAGCCAGAAATGAAAAAGAGGGTGCTCTAGAATCTTGAGATCCACTGTTGGAAGAATCTTTACAATAGTGATATTACAAGTTGATTGAAAACATCCCTCATTTGTTTAAGCGTAACGATTTTCTGACAAATCCCTGTTAATAGGAGTTGATAGGTGAACTGTTGCTGTTTTCCAACCACTCCTGGTTCGGCCAAGAAATCTTTGTGCATTTCGTCTTACCTGTTGCCATTTACTTTAAGAGTTGTATTAAGCTACATAATACAATTTTTAAATCTTTAGATTCTATCAGTTCTGTCAGTCCTCATTCCCTTAGCAAGTTAATTGTTATTCAAAGGTTAGTGCTGTCCTTTCTTGCAAAATTAAATAATTATTCCCTTGTTAGTGTTAATGGTTTGCTTTCTCACCCTGAAAGTAAATAAAATAAAAACATACTTGCTGGGAGGAGACCTTGTCGCCGATGAACCAAATTGAGGAAGAGAGACAGTTTGTCGTGTGCGACCCCATCAAAGTGTCTCTCAGAAGAGAGACAGTTTGTCGTGTTCGACCCCGTCAAAGTGTCTCTCCTCAGGAATGCGATACAATTTGTCGTAGAGACACTTTGTCGGTGGGACAACTTGTCTGCAACGAACCAAATGAAGAGAGACAGTTTGTCGAAGAGACACTTTGTCGCGGTCCCCTCTCAACACTTGCATTACTCATACGTAATGAAGTACGTATATATAGCATATTCTATAAACATTGTTCATGTTATTTTGAGGTTAAGGATTGTGTATTCTCAGGATTGTGTGCAGACACTTTTGGGACAGAATAATGTCCCAAAAGTGTTTGCACACAATCCTAAAGTTATTACTAGCATTTCCATAAACCTAATTGAGCTCATTATTGAAGCATGACATTAGCTTTGGTCTGTGAAAGTAATATTTTGTTTACCTGCACAGAATTCTGAATAATTGACGTAAAACGAAAAAGGCGGGAAAACTCACTTGGATTGAGCCTTAACTAAGGAAGTACGACATATTGTTAAGTAATATTATTGTTATTTTATGTTTTAGTACATTGGAGTCAATATATATTATAGCCCCCCCCCCTCCCCCCGAAAGAAATCTTCTGAAAGAAATACTGGGACCAAGTACCCGATTGGCCGGAAAGAATCTCATATGCACCATCCAATACTGCAACTTATACTCATTATCGTAACCTAAAATTAGAACACCAATGAAATTCTAACAACACTTTTTCTAAAGTTTGAAACGTTGGAGAAGTTCTTACAAATTTTAGTAAATTAATGAATAGTAAAACACAATAAGACTAATCACATTACAAAAAATAGGTTTTCAGTACAATTGCCACGTTTTGTCAATGTGAGAGTTAACTTGCAATACAAAAACATTGCGCTTTCTGTTTATATTCACGGCTAATAACTACCAACTGGAGTGCCATCTGTGAAAAAACGTTCTTTTGTGAACATTTTGCAATAAAAAAACATCGTTTTTTTATGTTTTTTTTTCAGAGAGCAGGTATTTAATGCTTTACGCTCCAGATAATCAATGTAATCAGCAGGATTTGGAGTTAAAGTCTTCACACATTCATCCCAATTTACTGTTGCTTTGTTTTCGTGCAGCATTACGAGACAAACGGTGGGATTCTTTATGCATTCACTACCACATTGCTATATTTCCTACATCTTCACCCTGACAAACATAAGGAATTAACTAAGGACATAATAATGGACTGAAGTTATTTGGTATAGTTTATAATAAAATACTAACGAGCCTCCCGGGAACTGAAGAAATATTTTGAATTATAGGAAGATTTAAGTTCCTAGAGATAATACAACTTCGAAGGCAACTTTACTGTAATCGAAAAAACGATGAATTCTTACCGAAATATGTTCTGATTGCTCTCATTCCTTATATATAGCTTACGTTAATTTCTAATAACGGTATTATTCAAGGAAGATATTTATTTTTGACCATAATTACCGTCCGCAAAAATCAATTATCTTTAGCTTAAAATCATCCCGGGAAATAACCTGCTTCTATTCAAGGGCAGAGATAAATGTTTGAGTTTACTAGTACATTGTATTTCACTAAAAAAAAAAAAAAAAACTCGGTGGCATTGATTCCTCATGCTCCGGGCTCCAAGCCTCGACCCATACTGTGAAAATATGGGGCAGTGTAACAAAAACAGTGTTACAGATAGAGACAGTGTAACAAAAATTATTATATGTCATATGCATATTTAAAAAGAGTTGTATAAATACATAATGAATACTCTTGTAAACAAGCAACTACATATATGTTTCTTCTAATGAATCTGTTGCAGTAGGGCTCTCGGAAGTATTATTTCAAAGCATATCATAACGTAGCTACGTCCCGCAGCTCCCCCGCGTTTTTTTTTAATATTGGAATAGCTATCAGCACGTAACAGTATGGGCGCCAGTTGAAAAATTTAATTTTAAAATAGGGTGGCAACGCTGACAACTGGTTGCTTGGGTACAGGAAGCAACCACAGAAAACAGAATTGATTGCTGACGGACTAAGAAATTTGATTCTAAATACATCATGACTGAAAGACGAACGTGTTAATACTGACTGAGCTACGTTCTTAGATTTTTTACTTGCTTTATTATCTGTTTCGTTTGCAGGCAAACTGAGGGCAAAGCTTTTAATTCGTATGTTCTGGCGTCGAAATCAAGGTGTCGTGAATTTATGTGTTCCCAAGAGCTTCTTCTGTCACACTAGAGCAGTGGTCCTCAACCTCTTTTTGTTCGTGACACACTATCCTTAATAGTGGGTTCCCGCAGCACACTAACGTAAGAGTAGGCAACAATGCCGGAGATTTGGCCACTAATTGTAAGGGATTAAACAAACCAGTAATTTTCCAGTAAAATAAATATCAGATAGTTACGCCCGTGCTCTGGTTAAATTCTTGATGGAAAATTCAGCTTAGCATGTAGTTATCAAAATTGTCCATATCAATCTCTTTTTGATTTACTTAAATGATTGTTTTAGCTCACAGATACTCTCCATGTCACTGATCATCGACTTCAGTTCTTGATTAGAAACTATTAATGTTTCACTAGAATTAGAGGTATATTGTATCTGTTTGTGGGATTGGTCATGACTAGCTGATCCTTCTTATGCTCTTTTACCACTAGATTGGATTTGGACTTCCAGTTAGGGAATAAATAAACTGTCCAATCCTGGTAGTCTTAAAATAATCGTAGGGAGATCCATCAGCGTAAAACACAAATCCAAATCTTATATTCTATTCTGGTGTCTTATCTGAAGCGTTACAGTTCCCGCAATATCAATCAATTATACTTGTTGATTAAGATAATGCTATCGGTTCGTTGTTTTAGGTGAGCTAATGCACAAAGCTTCCACAATGTAGTATTCACATATATTAAATAATAAGATAGACTAATAGTGCATACCTATTTTCATCTGCATTAAGGAGCACGTAATTTTGAACCCAGCCGTTAGGTGGCTCTAGTAACTACATTCAGTTGTTATTTCTTTCCAGCCACGAAAGCCTCCTAACGGCAGGGTTTAAAATCACGTGCTAATAAAAAAAAACCCATTACTATACGCCAATAATCTCACAATCTTCGGTCAGAAAACTTAAGAGAGAGACATGCTGTTATAAAGCAGTATTAAAAAATAACTAAATGGTGTCAAAATAATTATATGTATATTAATACTGAAAAGAGATACTATATTAGTACATAATTATAAAGTCAGTGATACACTTATTACAAAGGTCGATTAAATAAAAGACAGTACTTTTCTTCGATGTGAAGTTTGCTTTCAAAAAACATATATCAAGAAATGTAGCTAAAATATTAATAGGTTTCATTTTCTATCAGTGGAATGAATTTATGAAGTTAAATACGTTAGTAACTTTATATAACCGGGTTAGGATTACTGGTCTCCCACCAGGCGCCTCCACAGGTGGCGGATAGGGGAATGCCAACCATATATGGTCTGTACCGGCAATATTCCGGGGCGGACCAAAACCAGTACTGCTGCCTAGCAGTTAGTAGAGGGAACTACAAAGGCTAGTGGAAGGTAACACTAAAAAATATCATGGTGAAGGGAATCAGATTTACCATTATCACCCTGAGGCTGAAGATGAATGGCATTGACTCAGAGATGGACAGAGAACGACATCTTTTATCCTCTGCTTCCTTTACTGCGAGGTCGTAGAGCTGACAACTCTACACCGCTAAAACATGTCAAGAAATAGTATTAGATGGTTCATGGATTTTCCTGAGGTAAAATATTCCGGAGGTAAATCAGTCCCTCATTCGGATTTCCGGGAGGGGACTGCTTCAGGGGGCTCCAAGAACAAGATTAAGAAAGAATTTAGAATAGGAACGTACGATCGTTACAAAAAAAAGGGTGCTCTTTAAGTGGCGGTACGCGAGACCGAGAAGAACGAACTGGACATATTAGCAATACGAGAAGTCCAATAAGAGGGACAAGATAGCATCCGACAGGGCAAGCACACTTTCTACTACGGAGGAACACAATCTCACGATTTCGGAACAGGATTCCTCATTAAGAACAGTATCCTTCCGACGGTTCAGAATATACGTTACGGGCAGCATGGTTTTAATAAATGTCTATGCTCCGACTGAGATGGCTAATGATAATGACAAAGATACATTTTATGAGGAATTAGAAAGGCTGTTTGACCGATTACCGAAAGATAATACGACAATTGTGTTAGGTGATTTCAACGCTAAGGTAGGTAGGGAGGAAAACTATAGACCTACTATAGACCTTCATGAAATCGGCAACAACAATGGACAAAGACTAATAAGTTTCGCGATCTCGAGAAACCTAATAGTAAGAGCACGTACTTTGAACACAAAGATATACACAAGTACACATGCATATCACCGGATGGTAAAACTCTCAACCAGATCGATCACGCATTAGTTTAAGTCTCTTACAGAGGAGCGGAAGGCGATACCGACCATCGGTTAGTGATCACAAAAGTGGGGCAGAAGTTATGTATCGCGAACAGAGAAAGCAAAGGATCAAACTAATTGAAATTCGAAGTTAAACGATTAGATAATATGAGCTTAAGAGCAGGTTACTGGAAATCTCGATATAAAAAATAAAGGACATAAATTCGAATGCAATGTACTAAATTACGAGGGTCAACTATTAAAGGATGAAAAAGCTATCGCAAAAGCATTCATGAAGAACTTCCAGGTGACACACAATGTGTCAAAATATAACCTTAATACTCTTGCACAACACAATAGTTCTGAACTTTTAGATCAATTATCCCTTGAACACGTTGAACTGCTAGACGTAGAAAAAGCCATTAAAAACTGAAACCACGCACATCTCATGGGCCTGAAAAAGTGCCACCCTATATTATCAAAGGTTGCTCGGAGATACTGAAATATCCACTACAAGTAATTCTCAATAAGTCACTAGCTACCTCCAATTCCCTACTAAATGGAAACTTGCTGATATCTGTCCCATTCCCAAATCAGGCGGTATGAGTAACGATATTAAAAATTATTGTCCAATAGCAATAATATCTGCACCAGCCAGTGTTCGAAATTATTATACAAGAACAAATATATTCATATGTTCGCTCAGTAATTTCTCCCTTCCAACATGGCTTCTTACCACATAAATCGACTGTAACTAAACTTGTTGAATATACACATTTTTTGGCTACTCAAACATACAATAAAGGTCAAGTTGGCGTAATTTACACAGATTTTTCTCAAGCCTTCGATGTTGTTAATCATGACATCCCTCTCAGCAAGCTTGTCTTTCAACTTCTCATCGAACTTTCGTCAGTTGATAGCGTCTTACCAGGGTGAGTCATATGTTCGTAGCATATTCGTGGATAATATGCAGCACCCGCCTCCCGCTGTACCACAGAAGCCTATTCGGCGAAGTACATTCCATCACACTGTATGGTCCTTCTCCAACGTTCCACCAGTGATACAAGCCCCTGACGATAACAGGCTGCAGGTTTTGAAGCAAAGAACTCAGTAATGCCAGTTGTCGCGTCATCCACGGAATGGAATTGTCTGCCCCGCAGGAAGTGTGCCATGGAACGAAACAGATGAAAATCAGATTGCGTAAGGTCGGGACTGTAGGGGGGGTAAAATGTATACGCCATACATGTCCGCAATGTGCTGGCGGACTCTTCTTGACCTGTGGCATGGAGCGTTGTCAAATTGGAGGAACACCCGGTTTCTGTTCACCAGTGCTGGATAATGACGGCGCACAATGTCGTATACCCGTTGCAGCTGTTCAGCTTACAATATCCCATTTACGGAACGACCATATGGAACGAGCTCCCAGTGCATAGGACCTTCGAAATTCCACCACACACACATCATTGTCTTCTCTTCAAACCGCCCTCTTTGAACCACTGACTGCGCCTCGGTACCTGGTCGAAGCCATTGTTTCCCGGTGTGAGGATAACGAAGAAAGATCCACTTGTCATCATTCGTGATGATCCGCCGCCAAAACCTGTCGTCAGTTGGGTTTCGAAGCAGTTCTTCATACAGGGTCACACGTTGTTGACCTTGAGCGGGAGTCAAATCATGGGGAACCTTTCTCGGTTGCCTGGAGCGAAACCCAAGTTGATACAGATGACGAATGACACTGGTTTGTGATGTCTGGACCTCATCTGCCAGCTGACAGATACTGGTTCCTGGGTTTTCTTCAGCAGCGTTCAGGAGGGGATCGATATCCGTCGTCACAGGGCGTCCAATCTTGGGCTTGTCATCGAGACTGGTGTCACCAGACTGAAAACGTTGAAACCACTTTCTAGCTGTGAACGGGTGGAAAGTACCTTCACCTTCTACGGCACAAATTTCCTTGGCTGCTGCTGCTGCATTCAACCCCGTTTTTCAGTAATGGCAAAGAAGCACGGGACACACAAGTTTCTCCCCAGCCATTGTCCTGCCAACTGTGTATTCAACGCGTAGTTCTTCCCACACTCCGTTAGCGCTGTGATCAGACAGACACGCTTTCTGCCACCACCACCTTCACATGTTCTACACGATGTACATTGTTTGAATATTCAAACCTTATACTTGGATTTATTTTATTCAATTCATCTAACAAGTGTTGAACGGTGGAATAATATGCTTGAGTTATTTTATGCTTAACACCATCATACCATATTATATTTTGACCAGTAATAATATTATCGCACGTTAAGGGAATATGAATTTCACTTAATCCTACCATCCACGAATGTTTTAAATGTATTCGATTATTAAGAATATTGAAAAAATTCGTTGCACCATTATTAGAATAACTTTGAATACTTCCATTTGAAGAAAGTGTAGTGTTAAAACTATCATCAGTACTTTCAGAAATCATTTTCTTTTAAAATGTGGTGTTACGCTTGACGTTCCAAAATTAAAAGGGCAATTTTTCCCCGTGCACATCTTTTAAGCCTACATGAAGAGTATCAAAATAATTCTTTTCAACTTTAACATAATGTGGACAATCGAAAATAAAAGATTTAATCTTTACATAATGATAATCTTGAATTCCAACTTTTTGAATTAGTATACCATAAAGAGGTTGATCTTTTACAATATCAATACAAGCATTAATTTCTAAAGGAATAAGATAATCAAGACTTGTGTGATAAGGTGCTGGAACATTTAGAAACTTTGGTTTCCTTTTTTGATACATGGGATAAAAGTGAACTATGCGTGTATTCACTTTAAAATCATTATTAAATCCTGAAATAATTTGCAATCCAGAACTCATCGCGAAAAGATTTTCACGTTTAGGATTTCGCTTATGAGAAATATAAACTTTACCTCTACTTTCCTCATGTTGTATAAGGATTGGATTCTCTTCTATTACTACAGGATCATCATTGATCCTGCGTTCAACATTAATCATTTCTACATCATGAAACTTTTTATTAAGACTACTACTATCATCAAATATATGTAAATTTTCTTTCTCTTCATATTCTTTTCCCATTTATTCAGGTAAAGTCGTAAGAATAATATCTAAAACCGAATGTATTGATTCATAATATCCGGCTGCAAATTTTATAGTATATTCTACTATATTTTTATCCCCTAATTGAATAAAAAGTTCTTCTTCATTTTGAATATTATAAAAACTCCACGGAATAGAAAGTCCACTTAAACCTACCACCCAATTTATCGTTATATGTATTGGCTGACAAAGTTTCGTAGTATACGAACTTGTTTTATTTTCAAAAATATTATTGCAAATATTTGATGGTAAGATAACATGAAATTCATCGGCTTGTTCTTGAGACAGCATGTTTACGACAACTGATTTCTGTTGAACACAACTATTCATAGTAGATGGATAGCAACCATTTGACAAATCCAGCCTTTTCTACGTTTTAATACTTTTTCAACTACATAACTTCTCTGTTTTCCTACAAATACTTGTTGTAATTCTTGTTGATAAAATAAATCTGTTATAATTTCACCATTCCAATCTCGAATTTTATAAGATATTGAAATACTTTGAATACACTGATCCACAATAAACATTTCACCAGACCATTTTGGTAAATATCCTTTTTCCAATTTATGTTTATATTTGCTGACTCGTACGTAATCTCACGCTTCAAATTTACATTTCTGCTTACCTTTCCTTTCTTGTCGGTATAATCTTTCCCAAATTTCATTAACATTAGAATTGTTTACTTGTACAGGTGCATATTGAATGGAAGAATGTTTCGTATCATTATAACTTTTTACAAGATCTTGTAAAATATCAATATAACGATAAATATTTTCAGCAGTGAAGTATTTATATTTTTTTTCTTTTAAAGTACGAACATAACGTTCGACAAAAGCAGCTTTGATTTCAGAATCTACACTATAGTGATTCAATTTAAATTTGTGAAAAACACGTTTTACATGTTTATTATAAAATTTAGTTCACAAATCAGTTTGGCAATGAAGTAAAGTTAATTTTCTTTTGCTGAATATTGATAATATTGCATTTGCCATGACAGGATCCGTTTTATTTTTAACTGGAATACAAATTGCATATCGACTAAAATCATCAATGCTGAATAAAATATATTTGTATCCATCATTATACTTTGATACATTTTGCATATCTGCTAAATCCATTTGTACCAATTCATTTGGTGCATTAACATAATATTTTTTCGAGAAAAAATATTTAAGTGCAGGAGCAATGTAAAGTGAATGTATCTTGTGAAGCTAACCATTTCCTTACTTTTTTCTGGGAAAGACCAGTTTTCTTTTTTAACTTGGAGATACTACATACAGAATTTGAATCTGTATACGCATAATACATTTTGTGAAGTGACATATTCTAAAACTTGTATTCTTTATAATTTTAAGTAATGAAGAATAACCTTTGTTTATTCCTTGACTAAAAATATTTTTCTTTTTCTTTATTATTACTTTACTAGAATTCTTCTTCTTTTTCTTCTTTAAAACTTTACTAATAATATTTTGCTTTACTATTTTAGTAGAACCTCCCAAAATTGAAAATTAATTAATTCTAATGGAATATTAATCTTGTAGTAGACTTTTAAAATCTTGAATACCAAATGGATTTCTAGGAGTCTTTCGAGTTCTTACCAAATCGTTGATAAGATCAATAACATTTGAACCTGGAATTACTTTATTGTCTATAGATACTGCACCAGTCTGATCCCAAATGATACGATTAGAAGCCTGCAGGAAATTTAATAATATTTGTCTTTATAGCAAATTATTTTGTACTGAACTAGTAATATATTGAATCATGGGTAACATATGTGATGATTCAAAATTGTAAACGGGTAAAAAAATGGTTTCTGAGACTGTGGAGTATATTCTAAATAAAGCTGTAATGCTTGCTGATACGTTTTCCATTTTTCATCCGTAGAAAGATCACTTAGTTTTAAAATTGCATGCATTTCATTATCCAAGCGTGTTTGATACGAATTTACAGACTTCATAGTGGAATACATTTGCGCACCTGTTTTCTGGAATGATTATCATTTATAAAATTGCGAAGACATTTTAACCATTAAACAAACTTCCAGCCACTGCATTTCAGATTGGAGCTAATAATAAAGGCAGAAAAGCACCACCTTTTTGCATTAATAGTTTACGCTTCAATTTTAAACTTGATCGTTTGAGAGAGAGTGCACGTAATGGCTTCTTATGTCGACGCAACCTTTGCTTCTGAGGAGGAGAGAGTTTAAAGTTACCATTTGAAACATTTTTACCTACTTGTGCAATAGTTCGAATAACACCACCAGGTGCATTCTGAACTAGTGCTTTACGCTTTTTATTCTTATATTTACAAATTACACGGAGCTCATTCAGATGATGTTTTAAGCTTCATGCCAACTGTTCTGTATTGGCTTATTCATGTCTTTTACATGTGCATAGTTTCATCTGGAAATATATTTGTACGTAGACGTAGAGCATCCGGCATAAACTGAGTTAAATCGAAACCTAAAAATGAATGAGGTTCAGTAGTAGCATTTTCAAACACTTGAATTACATCTTTACTATGTTGTGGCATAACTTGCCTGGCTAAATATTGTATTTGTAACTGATCTCTAGGATTCTTAAACGCAATGATATAAAATATCTGGTGCATATTTTCCTTTTGGAAATAAATTCTGAACTTTAAAAATAACACTTAGATGCTTATGATGTGCAAATTTCGTGAAAAGTTTCGGATATCGGCATTAGTTTCGCTCATAAGATCATCCAGAATTAATAATGAATTTTCCTGAATTTCAAAAGTATTTATATCACAAATCCCGAAATGAAATCATATATTACTTATCTGAGTTGATAATTTAGGTATCACAGCACCATAGCACCAAACTATTTCGTTAAAATGACAAGAGAACATTGACTTACGATGGATTAATAATATATTCACAAAATAACTTTTCCCAGCTGTGCTGGGCCCTGAAAGGAGGATAGTGGCTGGATGAAAGAAGGGAACCACCATGAGCTAGCGACAAGAGAGAAATGAACTAGCAGTTGTTACATCGTCGTCTTTTATAGCCAAAAGGAAGTGTTTCGAATTCATTATGAAATTTTCGTTTAGTTGGTACATTCTGATGTGTTTTTATTTCCGGTCTAGATATAATTTTGAATCCTGGCTTCCTATAGATTCCATTAGGATTACTAATGATTTTCTTTTCATAATCATGTTTAACTAAATTTACAAAATGATCAAAATTAACAACTTTACGCACACGACAATTTCAAGTGATTCCTCGAATTTTGAAAGTGGGTTTAATATTCACAGTCTTAATTTCCCTTTCCTTATACCAATAATTCTTCGGAACTAATCAATGAAAATAGTGATCTCCCACCCTTCTTTAACTTCATTAGTCAAATCTCCTAAGTAGTTCCCGGAAGGAAACAATGGAGGTAGATGTCTCCTTTGTCTGTGGAAGATAGAATCTGTATCTGAGTAGAGAGTTTTTCTATTCCCACTTTTTTCAATAAAACATATAATTTCAACCTAGCCCATGATGAAATAAAGGCTGACAAAACATTAGAAAAGGAATTAGAAGTATTAGCATTTTCTAAATCCCTGTATGTTACTAATAAGGCATCTTCCCCGATCAGAAGTACATTTTGTACTTCAATGTGAGGTGTTCGGAGAATTTCCAAGACCGACTTAGCAACATTAATTACCTTGGTCTGTGTTAAATCAGTTCTCTGTCCCCCCTTCCCAAACAGAGAATTTAAAAAGTTTTGCGATATAGCGCAAACCAGGGTTTTTACTGATGTTATCAGGATTGAGTTGTATACCGTCATGCTCATCATACTCCTCAGTATACTTCTGCTTTTCTTCCTCACTAGTACACTGACGTGGAAAAGCAAAAGCAGAAGCTTCCTGTTTCATATGCAAGAAGTTATTAACATAATCTTTAAATAGCCCCTCTTTCATCTTGAACTCGTAAATTTCATATGTATCAAGAATGTATACCCTTTCATACTCTCATGCAATTCAGGAATACAAAACGTGTTGGTGAAACAGTGTTGGTCAACAGTATTGTTACAATCATTACTATTCATTTCCTCCGTACAAGTACGACAGAGAGCGAATACGCATTATACGGAAGCAAAGGAATAGCAAGATCTTGAGGAGGAAGAACCTTGCAGAAAACAACTCCATGAATTTGTTTGGGATCAGGACATGTTTTCCCTCGATAAATGGTAGGCTTACCAATAGGGAGAACTTTCTTTTTCATGACATGGATATAAACTGCATATGTCGACATATCGAATAAATTCAGGACACTCATAGAGAGATCTGAAATCTTTGGTTCTACCTCTCTTAAAAGACTCTATAGGCACTAATCCACCTTCAATATTTTTACAGTGATCTTTAATAAATTGCCGAATATGTGGATTTTCCTTTACATGTCGGTCCCAATCACATTCATAGATTTCTACAAGCTTTAGACCACAAGTTTCTAAATATTTCTTTCTCCACATTGTCGCAATATCTCGGTCATTTTATGTTTCCCCATTCGTGTCATTGAGAGGCACGTGGCGACCTTGCTTAATGTTTAAATTACCATGCCAAAAGCATCCATAAAATTCATATGCAGTACGATGTTTCTTATAGGACCCGTCCACTTTGAATCCTCCAAATTGGACATCATCTCCATTTTCAGCCGTATCAATAGAAACAACATCTACTATGAATTCCATGTACTATAACCAACTTAATGCTTTCTTACTCTTAGGGTTACGTTGTCGATACCCAAACGGGGGAACTACAGGAATACTTTTCTCTTCTAAGTATAAAGATCGAAAGCATTCCATAGCACACGCAGCAATAGTATTTACTTGAAGAAATACTGGATCCCTTCAGTCTTTCGTTCAATTAAGACCGCCTCGCACAATATACGAACATCGTTCCTGCAGTATTCTAGCCACTCATGTTGTAAGTTAAAGGTAAGATCTTTTTGCTCACACTCCCCATGCCAAACCGTCAAAGCTTTGCGTTCACTTTCTGATTTTCCTTTATCATCAAAAAGTTCAAGTTTTGGCCATGGTCCATTATAATGTTGATTGTCCTCAGTGTTCAATAAAAACGGGAAATCTCCGTTCTTTAAACTTTCGCCTAATCCCATGGTAGCCGGTAATTTACATAATTTAACAGACATGAATAAATATGTATCTTTAAAAGCAATATTGCGTACACTCATCTGGATAATTTGGCTTATTATTTTAGGAGTGATTTGTTCCTTTTCAATGCACGTGCAACAAACATGGAATCAAATTTCGCGGTGTTATCCGTCAAACAAACTACTGTATTAAATCTTGGACCTTGACGGAGAACATGCTTTACAAAACTTTCAATATTGTAAAACACAAAGTCCCTTTCACCTTGTGAATAACCACATTGGAAGCATTTGTAATTATCCTCCATGTGGTTCTTACATTTAAAACAGCGATGTGAGGCGTATATTAAGTTTGGCCGGTGTTCACGTTCATCTTTCTCATTTTCATTAAGTAGGATGGTTTCAATGTCATACACCATATAGCTTAAATTAGTGTCACGTTTCGGTTTCGTATTTTGCACGAAACAGAAATGATCTTTAACGTACAACTTACAGATAGTGCAGAATCGATCTACACATACATGAGGATTATTACTCTTTCTTTTTATGGTATCGATCTTTACACCACACTGTTTACACAATTTCACATAGTAACATACAGGTCTTCCCCTCGCCGCCGTGCCATGGTTATTATAGCATGATTCCGAGGGGGAAATTCTAAAACAATTCTTACAAGTACTGGGTTCCTCCTCGTCAGAAGTTTTAAAATTATGGCAATCCTCACAATGTTCGCAAAGGAATTCACACTTACGATATATACGCTCGATGTATAGTATCAAACAGTCATAACAGTACCCTCTTAAAAAGGCAGTAATAGTGTCAATGACATCAAATTGTAGGTTATGATAAAACAAAAATATTTTTTCCTGGTTTGCACATTACCATTATAAATGACCTCAGAGTCTCGACTACCTAGTTTTAAGCCATATACCACAATTTGGAATCGATTACCATAATAATCTTGGAACTTATCAATACCGTCAATAGGCCCATCCAAAGTTGAAATATTAATATTTGCTTGTTTACAAAGATCTTTAGCTTTTTTTCCCAGTTCTTCGGATGTTTCTTCATATACGCTACTTTCTTACACTCAGAAAGAGCTTTCTTCTCTGCCATAATTAAAACTCTTGGTTAACAATAGTACGAGTTGGCTCCTAGTTTAGGAACTAGAATAATGTGTGCTTGTAAGTACTCCTCCCGAGGTAGATACATATCATTATTACGTTTTTTCCTTTTACCTTGTCCGCGAATTGGATCGGATATGTTAGCCTTAGTGATCACACTATCGGCTAACACGAAAGAATCATTCGAGTTGAGAACATTGTCAATCGAACGCAAAATATGATCGCTAGTTGAATGGACACGTCTACGCCAAGGAATATATTCGTCTTTCCCGTTGACGTCATTGCTACTTTCTAAACTAAATTCGACCCAGGATTGAGGATCCACATTACCAAGCAAATGTAATGCAAAATCAAAAAGTTTCTCAACATACTCGACCAGGGTTCACATGGAGGTTCCAGCTTTCGCACGTATGGAGATTTCCCTACCTTTCAGAGGAAAACTACCGAAACTGCGAACGCGTTCATCTATAATTTCAAAGTGATCACCACCTGTTCCCTCGTGCAAAATAATATCTTCCACTTGATCAACATGATTTATAAGATGATTCATCCTATCAGGACTTCAAGGAGTACCCCATCCATCATATAAATCGTAGGCTTGATCACATATTTCATTACCCTTTGGAGAAAGAACACAGTCCGTATCGCAAAAGAACTATCAACAAAAATTAATGTACGAACTGAAGAAGGAATAAAAGAAGTAGAAGGTGCAAAAGAAGTAGAAGGCACGGTACTAGATAGGTCTTACCGTAGTTACGAATGTACTTGCCTGCGTTAATACAGACGTAACTACATTCACAGGAGCAGAAGTAGTAGTAGAAGTAAAAGAAATTGTTGAATAAAAAGGCATAGAAGTTACAGTAGAAACAGGAAAAGATTCTCCAAAGGAGAGAGAGTAGTCCCGACTGTGAGGGACAATATTCAATGAATCATCTGAATTCATACACGTATACTTCCTGAATATCATCTCTCACAACCGGAATTAATCCAAAAAGAAAGGTAACATGAGAATGAAGCATTCTCCCAATATTTTCGTCAATGGGTTCAGTCAATAGCATATAATGCTGGAAAGCCAGCCTAACGTAAGAGTTGGAGTCAAAGAAGTCAGCATTACCTAATTGAATCAATTCATTTCCATAAAGACATGCACCAAATATCTTATTCAAATTAGAGTGGGATAGAAGCCGAAGATCAAACAAAAAGTTAAAAATATTATCAGAATCTCTGGGTAGTATCCCTGCATGGCTAAACGGCACAATTCGACCCAGGTCTCATACATCGACTCAGGGTCGGCGAATCCTTTAGTCTTCTCAGCCAAGATAAGATGATAAGCACTGGTGAATCCGGTGGTGCAATCCATTCTTGACCTTCTGAAATACTTCAGTTGCTTATACAGAAAGTTGATTGCAAAAGATGATTCCTGTAAACAATATACAGAAATTAACTCCTTGTTCACAAAAACAGAGTCGCAGCACAGAAATCAAGTAGATAATATTTAACTTTTTTCTTCACGAAAGTACTCACATAATTTTCTTCTTCACAAATTAGTTACTTAAAATATTCTTTATAAAGGCTATATTATTATCTACATACGTGCAAGAAGTGAGTTATTAATTATTATCAATATCATTCTATAACATGTTCTAATTATTTGATCTTTCTTTACGCATGCGCAGATGCTTATCTAGATTACACTCAATTCAGTGTTTAAACAGATTCCTCACAAGTCAATGTTTACACACAGTTGTTCGTCATAATTCTGGTTTTAAACAGGTTCCTCAGAAGTTTATGTTTACACATATATACATGTAGATTCCCCACAACTCGGTGTTTAAACAGGTTCCTCACAAGTCAATGTTTATACACATACACACACAACATATATAATACTAACAAACATTCTTTCCACAACATCCTTATGGAAAAAGGAATATCCCAGTAATATACTCTGGATACCCTGATGAAAGAGTATGAATATCTTAATATTTACTCTTCACATTTAATTTTGATAAAAGAAATCAAATTACCTTTAATTTAAGTTCCGCTCAGATAGAAGAAGAAAAAGAAAACAAACTATAGTTTTCCCTTTCTTTTCCTTTTCAAAAGCTAAAAAATTAGAAAGTTATTTAATAATCATTACTATTATTTTAAAAAAGTGTAATTAATTATGTTAAAGTCACAAATTAATTTTCAGTCTGGCTCATACGTAGGTATAAATAAAACAAGTGATAGTGAGAAATAGTACAAAAGTTTGACAGAATAGCTGGAAAGTCAAAACTTGATAGAAACCCCAAATTCACCTCTGTGTGAAGTTTCTCTTCACTACTCACGCAAATCGTAAGCAAGATGTTTCAAATAACTACTCAGTTAAATCGCAAGGAAGGCAAGCGTGTTTGAAAATGACCCCTTAGTTCATGAAGTTCTCTGAAATTCTTCTTTTGAATACGTCCCCCGCTTTGAGGCATAGATGCTCAAAAGACATAAAATAAAACTTAACTATCCAACTAAAAGCATAAGTAAAGCACCTAACGCATGTGTTACTAACACTGGTTATCCATTCGATATGCTATGATTTTCCTTACTAGTGCAAGTGACAACGAAATTTCAAAGGGGGGTGTACTCAAACATTTAAGGGGTAAGACCTCCACTCTCAAGTCTGGTAAAAGCACCGTTCCAAACCCTTTAAATACTAAAACATCTTATCCTTCAATTATATCATAGATATCCCGAAAACATATTATGAATGCTTTTCAATAAAAATTATTTAGCTTTCATTAAAATTTCCTTCTCCTAACACTTTCAATATACGCCCTGGCTGAGACCTTACTCAATCCTTTTCACCCTCAATCCCCGGCCTGAACCTTAGATACCCAAAGGCCATAAATAAAAGAAATCAAATTCAAACCTTCACAGTAAAGTTTAAAGACCATAAATAAAAAGAAAAGAGCATTCCCGTATTACTCCATACGTCCTGAGTTCGACCCCCAGCGCCCGACCATGCATCCTAACTTACGTCTTTTCACGGTTTCTCCTCAGTCACACTACGCAAATGCCGGGGTCACACCTTTAATATAAACAATCACCAACACTTTCCTGAATCCTTTCCCCTCCTCTACGCTCGGCCTGGGCCTTAGATACATAAAGGGCATACGTGTAGCATTCGATAGGTCGTGCATTCAATCCCAGCGGGGGAACATCATGACTTACGTTTTTCTCATGGTTTTTCCTCACTCACATTAGCCAAATGCACGAAAGACACCTTCGATATAGATCCTGACTAACACCTTCCTGCATCCTTTCCCCCTCCTCTATCCTCCTGCCTGAGCCTTAGATGCCTAAAAGATATAAATTTAAAAAATCAAATTTAAATTCAAACTAAAATATATACGCCATAAATAAAAGAAAAGAGCATTCGCAAAACATTTGATAGGTCGCGGGTCCGATTCAATGTGGCCGACCATCCTGAGGTTTTCCGCGGTTTTTCCAGTCACACGAGGCAAATGCCAGGATGGTGCCTTCTATGTAAGCCCTGACCGAAATCTCCCACCTTCTTTTCCGCTCCTCTATCCTCCGCCCTGAGCCATAGATATCCAAAATCCATAAATAAAAGAAATCAAATTTAAATTCAAACTAAATTCTATACGCTATAAATAAAAGAAAAGAGCATTCGCGTAGTATTTGATAAGTCGTTGGTCCGATTCCCTGCGGCCGACCATCCTGACGTTCTCCGCGGTTTTTTAGTCACACCAGGCAAATGCCAGGATGGTGCCTTCTATATAAGCCCTGACCAAAACCTCCCACCATCCTTTCCCCTGCTCAATCCTCCGCCCTGAGCTATACATGCCCAAAGTCCATAAATAAAAAAACAAATTTAAATTCAAACTACCAGACTAAAGTCCAGCAAAAAGCACTGTTCGAAATCCTTTAAAATACTAAAACAATAAGTTTATGAAGTTCCTCCCCAAAAAACTATTTATTTTAAATAAAAATTATTTACCTTTGATTGAAATTTCCTTCAACAATCACCACACAATAAAATACTTATTTCAAAATCTGACGTCAAGAACTTTTTAAAAAGCTTTCGAAGTAAAAAATACTCTCAGAGTACGATATAATAACTTCAATCTTACACTAAAGAATGAAAATTCAATCGATCAAGTTAGCATTATATAGGAATCTCTTATCTGCATACTACGCATGCTCCATACAGAAACTAAAACTTTACCCCTATGCATCATATAAAAATAAGAAATGACGTATATTGAACGCAAAACATTTTAATCATTAAGGCACATGACCTCTATATCTTCATACAAACTATGATTTCACATTTTGGATTCACGTATGATAATCTAGAACGCTGAAGCAAGCGTTATCAGGAAAAGTGACCTCTTTCCAAACTATGAAATCAGCTCACAATACGTACTCAGCTCACAACTAAGTATTTACTACTTTATGTACACTTATATGTTTGAACTGATATCCCGCCTTACTCACTTTTCAAATTATGATATCATGTCTAAAATTCACATAAATAGAATGATTAACTTTAGTCAAGCAACAGCTGTAAGGAAAAGAACTCTAAATCTTTGTAAACTTGAATGTACATCTCATGTACACGAGATATACACAATTTATACATTAATATACTAAGCTTTGTATCTCATTTATGTACACATAGTGAAGTAATATCAATAACGAAAAGAGTCTGAACCTATTCCCAAAAGATGAAATCATCTCTCATACCGATAACATATACTCAGTTTACTCCTGACTAAAGTGACCTCTGTAACTCGAACAATGAAGTCACTTTAAAAATTCAAGTATGACCATTATCTTCCTTTCTCGAAGATTAATCAACAAACAAGAAAGATAGTATCACAAGAGAGATAGTACATTCCCTTTACCTAACAATCTCTTATCTTCTATCTTAGCTTAGCTTCTTAGCTTCACTGAAAAAAACAAGTTAACACAGTAAGATAACATACACGTGCGATAAAGTATTTTCTGTTCGTCTGACGAAGAAGGTATATTCCATCTCTCCTTCACCGAAAATAATAAAAAGGTATTCCTTATTATTTTAATTTTTCTAAGTAACTTTTCTGTATTTTCTATCTCTAGAGAGGAGAGAGAGAACATAAAAACATAAAAGAGAGAGAGAGAGAGAGAGAGAACCATTTAACATAAAAACGAGTGCTCTACCAAATTGAACGCTTTCTACCGATATTTAAACTTTTGCACATGTATAGTCAGAATTGTGAGGGTAATCTATAATTATAAAGTTGTCATAAATAGAAAAGCTAAGCTCAAACATTATAATAATAATCTCGTCATCTGATATGACCGTCCACAGTCAGTACTTTCCTCAAACTTTTCTAATACTCCCGCCTAATGGTACAGTCAGTATTTTCCTTACACTTTTTGATACGCCCGCCCAATGGTGCAGTGAGTATATTTCTTAAATTTATCTGATATGCCCGCCCAATGCTATCGTATATTCCTTCAAATTTTCTGATATGCCCACCCAATGGTACAATCAATATATCACTTATTTATCTGATACGCCCGCCCAATGATGCAGTCATTATATTCCTTATTTTTTCTTATATTCCCGCCCAGTGCTACGATAAGATCAAGTGACGGTCTGTGATGTCATAAACTCTCGCACAATCAGCCAATCACAGCGCTTCGACACTGTGACGTCATAAAACTCTCGGCCAATCAGAGGCTAAGAAAAAAGGGCAAAAGTTACATGTCTGCTACTAAGTTGCATACAAAGAAACTTTTAGTCAAGGTTATTTGAAACGACACTAAAATGTTTTTATGAAATTAAATTTTTGTTGACACTATAACGCCGATATGGAAAATAAAATAAAGATATTTATTTACAAGTAAAATTTACAAAGATGTTACTTTTTATATGAATAAAAGGACATCTTGAATATTTACCATTATTATACAAAAAATTCTAGTGGAAAATGTATGATTTTAGGTATCAAATGCTAATATGTAGAACCTTTGTTATATAGAAGAATGTAAGTAATAAAACAAAAGTTGTAAATAAATAAGGAATGAATATATTTTTTAAGGAAAAAGATTAAGAGTTAATACTGGATATTTAGAAAGCCTTATCTTACTTGCTATGGCTTACGAAACTCTCAAGTTCATCGCCGCAGTAACAAAGGATTACCATAGGACTCTATCCTGGGCAATATCAAGCCAGTTTTCATCAAGAACACCTACTTCTTGAAGATTCTCCTTATATGTCCTCCCAACGTCTTCTCGGTCTTCCCAAATGTCTCTGTCCCTCCGGCTTTCTAACCACGATTAAATATAATCTACGTTTCCCCCCTATCCGACCTACTTTAGTCATCGCGATTGATTCAGTATTCTAACAACATAGGGTGAGTCGTACAGTTCATGGAGTTTTTTTTATGGGGTCTCCTTCATTTTCCAGCCATCTCGTTCCGTTTCGGCCCGTATACCTTTCTTTAAACCTTATTTTCAAATACACTAATTTATGTTCATCTGCTAGGGTCGTACTCTAAATTTCCCAACCGTAAAATATAACCGGCAGAATAACCCTTCTGTATATTTTAGATTGCAATTTCCTTGATATTAATAGCGAGGTTAAGAGTTTCTGGACTGAATATAAACATACGTTGCCCGATACTAGAGGACTTTTTATTTCTTCCGTAACCTCGTTTTTGCTTGTTACATATGCTGCCAAGTATATAAATTTGTTTACTTTCTCTATGTTCTCATTCTAAATTCTTATGTATCTATTTCCTTCATCCTCTGTGTTTCGGCTTGGTATCATGTATTTTGTTCTCTCTGCGTTTACCTGCAGATCTACATACTTACCTGTATCTCATAGCACGCTTCTACTAACAGAAATCGGGGTTACTTTGTAGTGTATCTACGGTATATCATCCCCTATTAAATCTACATCATTCGCGTATACTAACAGTTGGTTCAAGACATTCAATGTTAGTCCCCATTTTGTTCTCTTTTATTTTTAGAATCGCATAACGTAAAGTTAAACAGTAGTGGTGATAAGGCATCATCTTATTCCAATCCACTGCGACACAATCGTGATCTCGAAACAATCTGGGATTTTATTACCTATACGTATTCTGCTTTTGGGGTCACTAAGACACATCGTCACTAGTGGAACATTGTTTTTCGGAATTCCAAATCGTACTAGGATACTATAAGTTCGTCCTTTTGCAAGAATAATATGCTTTCTTAAAATCAATGAATAGCTGATGAACAGTCTTATTGTATTCTCGTTTCTTCCTGAAGATATCTTTCTCAAGGCAAAAATCTGGTCCAACGTAAATCTATTTCTTCTAAATCCACATTGGTGATCTCCAATTATTGCATACGTGTACTGTTAGACGTGTTAATAGTATAACGTGTTAATAGTATAATTACTTAATACTTTGTAACATCTTGTGAGCAACGAAATTCTGCGGTAATTATTGCAGTCCGATTTATGGCATTTTTTGTAAATCAGAACTATTATTGAGGTTTTCCCACTCCTTTGGAAGCTCCTCCTTTCTCCATATAGCACTAAGCAAATGATGAAGTTCCTTGATTATTAGAGCCGTTCCTCTCCCTTTAATTAATTCGTCTGTGATGTTGTCTATTCCTGAAGATTTGAAAATTTTCAATTTCTTTATCGAAATTTCGACCTCGATCTTGCTAGTTCAGGTATCCACGGTCTAGGAAAGAAAATAGTATGTTTTTCTTGTTTCAAAATTTGGTTTAGAAAGTACCATGATAAAAAAAAAAGAAACATGTTAATTTAATTCGTTAATTTTTCCTTCGTTTTTTAATAATATTTTTTCTCACAAGGGAACTTTCTCCGATGAGACAGGAAAATCAGCCCAAAACTTGCACAGTGCATTGATGACATGTTCAAATGAACACAGGTGAAGTACTACATTTCGGAGTTTAGCGAAACACAAGTTAAACACTTCACAGTTTGCAAAATTTTGTTCTGAACGAATGAAGGGTAAGCAACGCGCTATACATATATGTGGAAGTTATGCATTTCCCATTCACTTTTATATAAAAGGTTGAGCTGAAGATAATTTAAATGTTAGATTAAAGCTATTGATAAAGTTGATGTGTTAATTAATTGCTCTGATTCCTGCCAAAAGCGAATATTATATAAGCATAGGAAGGTCATTCCACGTCAATTCAACCAAAGTTGTTAAAAGTTTACCCAGTATCTCCGATTTCGAAGAAATGTGGTAGTGTTGTAAAGGTTTTTTGTGCTGATTTCAGATCTGTAAATTTTATTGCAATCGTACCAGCGGTTCCAAAGTTATTGTATTTTAAAAACGGAATAAAAATCCATTGTTATAGTCGCGACATGCAATTTTCGCATCGTTTTAAAATGCGAAAAACATCATATCTCAGTTCCTATTTATGCTAGAAACATGATTCTTTTTATTATTAAGATTGTCTTGAAATGATCAACCATGAACAATACTGTATATAAAGTTATGACTTACCTGTTAGAAAATTTACAAAAGTAAAATATTTCCAAGAAACTAAAACGCCGTTTTGTAAATTTCAAGTCTTTATAACTCAAAATCCCTTTCGTGGATTTCAATAAAAAAAAAATCTTTGAGAGCTCATTGCATCGATTTTCATATGTTAAAAAATTGTGATGAGCCTTCAAGGCACTAGGGAGAAAAATGAAATATTATAAATGTACATGTAAAAAATAAAAAGAATTCTTACACTGCCATCTTCATTTTTTGAATTTGAACTTTATTTATGGCTTCTAGGTATCTAAGGCTCAGGCTGAGATAGAGTTGGGGAAAGGATGTTGGAAGGTATCGTCCAGAGGTTATATTGAAGGTTTCATCCCGGCACTTTCCTGCTGTGACTGAGAAAAAAAACTGGAATGGTTCTGTGATTAAATAATGGAAATTGTCTCATGTAGTGTTGGAATTTTAAAAAAAATGAAAAACTTATTGTAACGGACCATAAGCCCACTTACTATGAACTTTCGGGAAGATTTTAAAAAACTCAGAATTTTTAAAAATTCAAAAATGCCGAATTTTCGGATTTTTTTTAAAGAAACCTTCCCTGCCCGCCGTACTCCCCCAATTTCTGTCCCACTGGCTACCACCTCTTCCGGTATCTCGATCACTTCTTGGCAGCGAAGACCTTCCTTGATGATCGGGCGGTGCAACATGCAGTTGAAGATTTTTTCGCATCGCAGACTAAAGAATTATTTAGCCACGGAATCAACTCGTTGGCTGAGCGATATCAATAGAGTGTGGATGCAGGCGGCGACTACTTTGATTAACCAGGTAATGTAGTTTTCATTTATTTATTTATTTTGTTTGACTTCTGGACATGACGCACCTAGGTCGGACATTTCATTTGCACCAACTCAATATACAACTTTTAATCTTAAAGGACTGAAAGAAAATGTAGTAACTAAGACTTTAATAGTGAACGTGATAATTAACAGTTTAGTCTTAAGAATTTAGACTATGCAATGCTTGGAACCTAAGGAAAGTATTGCTGAAGGCGCGTACACGTGAATAATCTTGTCACTTGTGGGCAGATGATTCAGATATTTCTTTTTAATTTTCTTTGTGAAATACTTTATGTGCATTATATAACGCATTTTTATTATGAAATAATAATACTAATTTAAAAAGCACTCGAGGGAAACACTTTAGGAGAGAGAAAAAGTGAAATGTCTGAGACACAAAAGCAATTTTTTATTGTTTTCTTTACAATATTCACAAGTGGTAAATGATATATTAATGGACATAAGTTAGCACTTCCAAGAACTTCCTTCGATTCCTGACATATATTATCTTTTTTTTATATTTTTGTTTCTTTTTAACGTTTATTCAATAGTTCCATTGGCTCCATTGTATCATATTAACAAGACATTTTAAGCCTTCGAGAAATAATGTGCTAATGATTTTCACAAGGACACGCAAACAATGTTTTCTTAAGAAATGAAACATCTTATGCATCATCTATTTTACTACTCAATGAGGCTCGACAAATGACTTGGAAGAAAAGTCAACAAAAATGTTATCAACTTATTTTTTGTCCTGACATGAAGTATTTCAGCTACATACATAGAATTCGCTTTGAAACTTTTTTTATCTAATTGCTTTTCTTTTCTACTTTTTTTTTACCGTTCCAGCATATTGATGAACCGTTCAAGAGAAGTATTTTGTTGAATAGTATTCGATAACGAATTATCAAAATACCTACGTATATGGACATAACCGAGGAGATACAAATGAATAGATATGTCCAAGCAAGGGACAGATGTGCTACAATAATTATTCTTTGTGCTAATAATGTTTACAATGGTATTCATGCAACACAGGGAAGGATGCAGTAACCTTTTCGTATAGAAGGATGCATGGTCGTTGAATCCAAAACATTTTCATGTAATTTTATTTTCTTTCGTTTTTAGTTAGTGATTCGATGTGCCACGTTAGGTGAGGTGAGGTGAGTTTAGGTTAGCTTAGGTTAGGTTAGATTGCAGCAAATATGGAAAAGTTAGGAGCAGAAGCGCCGTAAAGTAGAGCACCTGGAGTATCCATCCTAATCTTACTTAGAGAAATGTTTATTCTAACTTGAGCGTATCAATACTTCTCTACTTTGTGTCTTGTTCCGTAAAAGGTTATCTTGACTTAGGTTTCCCAGGTTTTGCTCAGTCACTTTTACCTAATTCCGAAATGGTACCTCCAAACTAAGGCCTGGCGGATTTCCTACCCTCAAATTCTACCCTACCTTATCTCGACCTGAGGCTAAGATGCCTAAAGGTCATAAATGAAATTCAATTAAGTACGTCTTTTAGAGAAACATGGGAAAATTCAAGAAATAAAGGTACCAAAGGTCAAGCAGCAGAGAGCTGGGACAGAAGCTAGAGAATGACCGCAAAATTAAAATATTCAAAAGCCAAGGGGAAAAAAATCTGAAAACGAAAATAAGTTCTAAGATCAATCAGGGAAGAAAATGGACATGAAACTAGAATTTAAGGGGAAATTTATAAACTCGCACAAAAATCGATTAATGCAGTCCATAGGAACCAACTTGGTGAAAGAAGTACACCCTTAAAACTGTACCTCTGAATTGCGAGTACAAATTTCCAATTTTTGAGAGGAACTGGCGAACCCAGGTTTGAGTTGGAGGGAAGCATATTAATAGAAACAAAAACGAAGGTAAAATATGAATCCCTGTGTCCGTCACTAATTCTCAAACAATGGGAATACATTATACTACCTATTTTTCAGAGGCACTGACGGACCCAGAGATTCAAATTTTACCTTCGTTTTTGTTCCTATTAATCTGTTCCCTCCCAAAAACTGGGAGGCAAAGAATCGCCCTCTAAACCAACCCTGGGTTCGTCACTGCCTATCAAAAATTGGGAGTACAAAATTGGAATTTTGTACTCGCAATTCAGAGGTACAGTTTTTACAGTGTACGTATAATGTACGCTACACATCCACGCATAATATTAAGGTCTAATGTTCTATTTACTAACCTGACACTTGACAGGAGGTGTACACATAAAGCACACATAATTCAAAAACAAGTGTATACACCTCTCATATAAAAACATAAAATAAGATTCTAGATAGTCAAGAGTGGTAAATTGACAGTCACATAGAGAGAGACTTCGTGTATAATAAATACAGCATACGTACAGTGAAGGTTGATCCACAACACTTGTCAGGGGACAATAGATGTAGTAGAGGCATCCTCAAATTGGAGAATCTGTTAGCAGGTGTGAATGGAAGGCTCGGGCTCCAAACCTTGCCCATATATATTCCACGTAAAAAAAAAAGTTTCAATCACAAATTTGCTCAAATTTGGATAAAAAAATGCTTGTTATTTTTCTAGAGGGAAGTTGAGTGTTTTTACTCCAAGTGGCCATATTGAATTTCCAGAGCAATTCTGACTTTGGCAAACATCATATTAGATAGAGTTCAGCATACTTTTTATGTAAAACTAGCCATTTTACTTACAATTCTTTAAAAATGCCAATGGGACTTGTAATTCATCAAAAATGGACTAATTTATTACCATAGAGGTATGGTCCAGGTATTTAGTAAATAAGTTTCCCTTTACCCGGATCCCACCAAATTCAGATTTTTTTGAGAAAACAGTATCATTTTTGGCAAAATTATATGCATTTTACGTAAATTTCACACCCAGACAGGCGTTAGACCCCCCTTCCTCAAATCAACTTCTGGGTATTAGTAACTGTATGTCACGTATCAGTAATTGTATGCGATGCATGCATGACCTTTAGGCATCCTTCGGTACATGTGAGCAGGATATAGGAGGGAAGAGGAACTAGGAAGGAAATCGACTAGTTTGAAGGTACCATTCCGGCATTATCCTGGTATGACTAACAGAAAACCTCCTTCATCATAATTATTGTTTAAATTTATTTATGAACTTTAGCATCTGTGACTTAGACCGTTTTAACTATTGTGTTCATTCAATATTTTAGCTCATTTTGTAGGCAGTTTATTATTTATGAATGTTACTTCATTTTACACATAATTAATGTGATTTAGCCTTTCAAATCAAACCAATGAATAAGACGAACGATGACATCACTTAATTATGTTAGCAATAATCATTTTAGATTTGTTTGTAAACACTAAGAATTCCAGTGTTGCACAATTATTAGAAAAACATTAATAAAATGTTATGAGTATCATTGAATGTAACTAGATACAGAAACTACTGTTTTATCGCAATATGGCTCATTTCGCATCTGATTACACCTCAGAGTATGCAATTTTCTCGTATAATAGAACGGTTTTTGTTTTAAATTACTTTTGAAATATATCCCTTAAAATATACGAAAAACGAAGAAAACATTTCCCGTTCACAATAAGTTAAAAGTATTAACTATACTTTCATGATTGAACATGGAAAGGTCTTAATTACATACTCATTACGTATATTCTGTGTTTCTTTTGTTAACAACGTAATTTCTATATTGTTCTCTTCAAAATGAAAAAAAAATGGAAGAGATCTCTTGAAATCTAACAAGCAAACATACTGATGGGGGAAAAAAAAACTTATAAATTTCTTTCGTCCTTTATGTTCAGAATGTCAAAGTATGTGCCCATGCGAAGTTTGGCAACTCGAGCGCAATTACTTTGGAATATATCGATGGTATAAAAGTCAGATTCTTGTGTCTGGAGAGTGAATAGAAAAGTGTAAAAATACCCGTATATTGGTAAAATGCTGAAAGAAATGGAAAGCAAATACACAGTAATGGAGACAGGGTGGAAGGCGCTATCTGTTGAAAGGTATGATTATCATGGACGCCATCTTGAAGTCCGCCATATTGACTCTAGAATGATTTTCTTAAATGGGAAGGGGGTCGTGTAGCATGTCATTCTGGGCTAGAATTTCACGAGAAATATGATTCTGATGTCATTTTTGCTGTAAGAGTATTATTGTGAGAGAAAATGGTATGTGACACTGGTCTGGCCTAATGATGAAATAGCCTGAAAACACCCATATCGTATTGAAATAACAGAGGAAAGGAGACTCAAATGCATACAAATCCATATCCATAGGGCACTGTAGCCAGGAACGATTTGTATAAGTTTGGGTTTAATTTCCTTTCTTTTTTCAAAACGAAATGTGTGTTTTCAGACTGTATTGCGTCATTACTCCAGACTAGTGTTACATAACCTTTTCTCTTACAACAATTACGGCAAAACTGACATCAGAATAGCATTTGTCGTGAAATTCTAGTCCAGAATGGCATGTTATACGATCCCCTTCCCATTTAAGAAAATCAACCTAAATTCAATATGGCGGACTTCAAGATGACGGCCATGATAAACAAACCCTCCAGCAGGTAGCGCCTTCCACCCAGTATCCATTACTATGTATTTGCTTTACATTTCTTTCAGCAATTTAAACATAGAAGGGAATTTCCTCACTTTTCTATCACTCTCCAGAAACAAGAATCTGACTTTTATACCATCGATATATTCTAAAGTGCGCTCGAGTTGCCAAAATTTGCATGCGCACATACTTTGGCATTCTAAACATAACGAAAGAAAAAAAAAAACTTTTTTTCTGCCCCATCAGTATGTTTGCTTGTAAGACTAGAATTGTGTTAAAAGTTTTAGCTGAAATCCAGTATTTTTCGCTCCCATTTCACTAAAAAGAACAAAAGCTCTGGAAGCAAAAAGACAACCCATGCACTACAATAGTATACAACCGCGAACTAAAGTATTGGTATTGCTAGTAAATTTGCATTCATTTTAGGGGGCATTGAACTCTGCAAAAACAGACAACCCACGGTGAATGGTTGATTGTAGAACTATTTGAAGAACGACAAGCTGTCTGCTGAACAGAAAGTGTAGCTAGCGAAACTGATACGTCTTCACTCTTCACCCACAGGAAGTGCATGTCCTAAAGGATTTAGTTTAGAGTGTTACTTTCTTTCTCAAGTTTATACTGCCTGAGAAATTACAATGGAGTGAAACCTCTAGTAACGGACACCTCTATAAAGCGGATACCTTCCGTAACGGACATATTTTGTAATCCCGAATCATCGCTATAACAAGAAACGTATTGGGAAACCTCTTTAAAGCGGACACTGTATTGCGGACACGGACAGTGTTTTCTGTCATTTATAGGCAATAGTTACCTCCGTATAGCGGACACTTTCAAAGTGATTTCCGCGGTTTGTTATCATACCGACTGTGATGTATAATGGTTGGACAAATTGCCTTCCCCACTTCGTCGTAATTACAGTCCGAAAAAAACATTTTTAACGCTGATGGAACTGGACATTTTTTCATGCACTTCCGGATAAACAACATGCTTGAAGGAAGAAACGTACTCTTTTCGGATAGTAAAATAGCAAAAGAACGGCGCAAGTCATCCAAGACGAAATGAGAAAGAGGAAGGCGTAAGAAGTGAAAAATTACACAAAAACAATAACCCGTTTCTCAGTTTTGGAGCATTACTTCTCTCTCTTTATCTCTCGGAAAAAATCACAAACATACGGAAGATGTAATATGTAGTGATAAAAGCAAGCTGTAAATAAATAAATAAAAAATAAAATGTAATTTCTAAATTGGGCCTGAGCATAAAGTACAGTTTAGATAGCGGAGGGTAATGTAAGTAAAATTTTAGTTATATTCATACATCCCTAATAGCAATGCAAGCTTGCAGCAGGCTTGCACAAGCTTGCATTTGCAAGGCTGCAGGCTTGACGCAAGCTTGCATTGCAAGGCTGTAGACCTACAGCAAGCCTGCTGCAAGCTTGCCAGTTCCGACTTTGCAAGCTTGCTGCAAGCTTACTATATATACCTAATGTAAGGCTAGCCTTGTTTCATAAGCTTGCCGCAGGCTTACCATCTATACCTAATGTAAGGCTAGCCTTGAATTTGCC
>JAGDQP010003709.1:10705-31148 GCA_022664845.1 Lepisma saccharinum
TTGCACTGCCTCTAGCAGGAGTTTTCACTCGACCGGCTGGACTTGCTCTCACTGGAGAGGGTGATTCCTTTCTTAGTGCTGCCACTGCAACTGGTGATTGTGACGCTGTTCTAGCACTGCCTCTAGCAGGAGTTCTCGCTGGTCCGGTTCTCACTGGAGACGGCGATTCCTTTCTTGGAGTAACTGCAGCTGGTGATTTGGATTCTTTCCTTGCAATGCCTCTAGCAGGAGTTTTCACTTGTCCGGCTGGACTTGCTCTCACTGGAGACAGTGATTCCTTTCTTGGTGCAACTGCTGCTGGAGATTTCGACGCTTTTCTTGAACTGCCTCTAGCAGGAGTTTTCACTCGACTGGCTGGACTTGCTCTCTCCGGCGACAATGATTCCTTTCTTGGTGCTGGAACTGCACCCGGTGATTGGGACACTTTTCTTGCACTGCCTCTAGCAGGAGTTTTCACTCGACCGGCTGAACTTGCTCTAACTGGAGACGGTGATTTGGATGCTTTCCTTACACTGCCTCTAGCAGGAGTTTTCACTCGACCGACTGGACTTGCTCTCACTGGAGATTCTTTTCTTCGTGCAACTGGAGATTTCGACGCTTTCCTTGCACTGCCTCTAGCAGGAGTTTTCACTCGACCGGCTGAACTTGCTCTCACTGGAGACGGTGATTTGGATGCTTTCCTTACACTGCCTCTAGCAGGAGTTTTCACTCGACCGACTGGACTTGCTCTCACTGGAGATGGAGATTCTTTTCTTCGTGCAACTGGAGATTTCGACGCTTTCCTTGCACTGCCTCTAGCAGGAGTTTTCACTCGACCGGCTGAACTTGGTCTAACTGGAGACGGTGATTTGGATGCTTTCCTTACACTGCCTCTAGCAGGAGTTTTCACTCGACCGGCTGGACTTGCTCTGACTGGAGGTGATTCCTTTCTTGGTGCTGCAACTGGTGATTGTGACACTTTTCTAGCACTGCCTCTAGCAGAAGTTCTCGCTGGACCAGCTCTCACTGGAGACGGCGATTCCTTTCTTGGAGTAACTGCAGCTGGTGATTTGGATTCCTTTCTTGCTCTACCTATAGGAGTTTTCACTCGACCGGCTGGACTTGCAGACTTTGACCTGACTGGTGATGTAGATTCCTTTTTCGGAGTAACGGTAGCTGGTGATTTCGACGCTTTCCTAGCATTTCCCCTAGTTGGAGTTTGTAACCGACCTAAGGGACTTGCTGATTTTTTCACAGATGTGTCTACGCTTGGACTAGGGTCCTCTTTCAGAAGAGCAGATCTTTTAGCTTGCCTTGATGGTGAAGATTCTTTCCTCGGGCTGGCACCTCGCGCTGGAGCTGGAGATTTCGAAAGCTTTCTAGCACTACCTCGTCCTGGAGTTACAGATCCTTTAACAAGTTTTCCTGGCGTTTTAAAAACGGAAGTTTCCTTCGAAACATTTTCCTTTACCGGGCTGGGAGATTTTAATCGTCCTGGTGACTTAAAAACCGTTCCACTTCTCGTTGTAGCCTGCGGATCCGTAACTAAACCTATCGGTTTCTCAGACTTTGGTGATCTCCTAATGGGGGTTTTCGGAGTACTAACTTTCTTTGATTTTACTTCTGAAATCGGTGTTTTAGAATCCGTCGCATCTCTTGATTTGCGAGGGCTGTTGGATCGTGACCTACCAGGCGATTTTGATGGAGTACGTCGAGAAACATCCGAATTTAGTGGAGAGTTCACTTTCTTGTTTGCTTTAGCTGATGATCCTCCAGAGCTACTTCTTGATGACCTTACAGGTGTTGCCTCGTTTTCAGCTTTTGTACTATTCTTTGCTACTTTTGCTCGTGGTGAACGTGGAGATCTGAAAAGTGGACTTATATCACTAACGCGACTGTAATCAGATTTCGCATCAGCGTTTGTCTGGAACAATCGTTTAATGCCTTCCATTTTCGTGTATCCAAGCGTTGGTGATTTCTGAGGAGTTTTCATAATCCGACGGATGGAATTAGGGGTTCCTAATACACGTGCACCTTTCCCACGCTTTTTTGAACTACCGCTTTGCAAAGGTGACACCAAATCTTCTTTAGGAATATTAGGTGTCTTCACACTACTGAAGTCGAAGTTGGTTACGTTCTCAGGTGTGTTGCTTAAACTTCTGGCGGAGCGATTGAATGACGTATTTCGTGTAGGAGTATTTTGTTTTAATTTCGATCTAGATCTTGGAGAGACATTTCTTAACTTTTGGTTAGGTGTTTGAACAAGTTCGGCAATACCATCAAGATCAACATCACTTGTTCGAGTTCTCCCAACCTGAACTGCTGAAAATGGAACCTTTCGGCCTTTGCGAGTTAAAACGGGTGTCTTCACTTTTTTCCTTCCGATTACTATTGTTTCCGGAGAATTTGCATGGCCTGTAGAATTAACCTTTGCAATCTTCGGGCGTTTCTTCTGAAAACAGAACATGTCATCTATTATAATCATAAACCAAGCTGAAGAAAACAATTTGAAACACACAAAAGCACATATACGAAAAACAAATGTTACCTATATCTCTCTCGACACTGGGATAATTGTTAATTACCTTTCACATCATGTTGCATGGATGTTTGGAAATAATAAGTTACACTTAAGAAGAAGAGTTTTTAAGATAGCTAGAGTAAACGCCACTTTGACATTTCGTTTTACCAGTCACCTAATTATAGTAAGTTTAAATGTTGAATAGTATCCCTGCAAAATGATTCGAACCACTGCCTGAGCGCAGAAGAAAAGGCCAGAAAAGCTTTCTAAAGACGCAACGGTCGAACAATGCCAGATTGAAGCCTCTTGTGGGCAGAAGTCATGAAAAAACTGAATTCTGGGCTAGGAAGCCCAAAGCTGCTTATCAAGCATTTGTAAAATAAGCCTGTGCGCGCGCGTTCAAGTCCATTATTGTACGTTATAGTGAAATTACATAAAATGAAATTGAATGAACTTACAGCTGTATTTGTTAGAGACAGCAAAAAATGTTTAATTACGGGTCCATTACAACAACAATTATATGCACCACAAGCATTAATTACACTGTTTCGAAACTTAGTTAACGTTGTTGGTATCGAGAATATCTCAAGCACCAGAGGAGTGATGCAATATGTGCGTATGTACCTCAGCAGGTACAACAACCTGAAATGGGATGCTTACTTATAATAATAATAAGCTTTAGGTGGTCCTACACTTCTTTACCTTTTTCTAAGTTCTGAATTCAGTTTTCATGACTCCTGCTCATTCAGATTTTTTTTTTTAAAGAAAAAGAAACTATGGAAATTCAAAGTTGCAAAGAAATTAACCGAAAAGTCTTTTCCATTAATTTTGTGCGGGGTCCTTACAGACTGAGCACTGCGCGATTAAAGCAAAGATTACGTATCCATAACCATAAAGCCGTGGTCGTGAGCTTAAAATTCCCCCCCCCCCCCCCAAGCTAATACGTTTAGAAGAAAACAGAACTTTCACTAAGTGTAGAATTTGCGATAATATTCATAATATTTGTAAAGTTGTGAGAGGCCCTGCAAGGGAATTAAATTTCAAAAATGATTCGTTTTACAAAAAATAGTCCCTTTGGCGGCTTTTTTTTTACTACTATGGAAGTTACTTTAAACCAATTTATTCAATGATTCATAGAGAATACAATGGCGGGTCAGTCGCTGTTGAACAAGAATTACAACGTGTAGAGACGTAAACAAACAACCGAAAAAACCTTACGCATTTATGTACCAAAAACTCTAAAGCAAGATATTGTGCAATGACAGCACTTCTTTATAACACGAATTTCACACACTGCATTGTTTCTCATCACTCTGCTTTTATAACAATAACAATGAAAATCAGCTTCACTTATATTTCTTTGGACAGTACCGGACAACAATTCTGCATGTTATTAACCCGCAAAGATATAGTCAATGTTCATAATTCATTTCATTAAATCTTCATGCAATGGCACTTCTCTGTCGCACATATCTTTTGAAAACATTTTAATTTCATGCACTTACAATCCTTTCCTATTGTATGAATTCTTTGTAACATCCCACATCCGTCCGTATGATTTCCTTCTCTTCGTAGATGATGTTTCTATAACCTTCGAACTAGCCATCTCCAAGTTACAAAATAACACTTTTATATCGTTAAAATAGTGTGAATATCGTTTTACCAATTTAGTGTGAACATAATCCACGTACTTCTCCCATTGATTTCTAAGTCCCTCTACCTCTGACGAGACTATGAGGTTTCCTGTCGCTACGCACCGACCGTAATGTAACTTTCATAGATTTCGCTCTCTCCCCCCTTTCACCCTCTCTAAAAACTTAAAATACCTCCAGAACATCTTTCCTGAAAGGAACACTGGACAAAATAGATAGAATTACGAAAATATTTATTGAATTTTGAATTGTATTTATGGCCTTACGCATCTAATGCTCAGGCCAGGATAAAGGAGGGGAAAAAACTCGGGCGGGTGCGGCCAGAGCCTATGTTGAATGTGGCATTCCGGTAATTTCCTGCTGTGACTGAGGAAAAACCTGTCAGAATGGTCAGTCGGTGGGATCAAACCAACGACCTTCCGAATACTACGCCAACGCTCTAACACTGAGCTACGACGGCTCGGTTCAGTTCAGCAATAACAGCACGACAAAATTAGTCCTTTTGCGATGCACAGTTGTATTTATTATATAGTTTGTTTTTAGGACGTATCTTTCTCGTCCAATTATTTAATTCCTGTGTAGATCTTTGTATCGTTCTATGACAAGGAACAGAAGTGCCAACAAAGAAAACTGAAAGTTAGACATTAATACACTTGATACGAGCAGATCTAAAAATTAGGTTAGTTTTGTTTAATTCAGTCCAAAACTCTTATTCCTCTGCATATCGTCGTTCGACATTCTTGAATCTGAATAATTATAATAAACTCGATTACTGTTGGTAACCACTTCGCATGTCCTGCATAATCTGTTCGTAATCTTTATAAAGATGAGAACTTCCTCCAAATCTAGGGTCATCTGATAGGTCTCTAAAAGATAGTTGTTAACTTCTCTCCTATGCACATCAGACTATCTTGTTTAGACCTGTGCTTTTGTGAACTTATTTGTGGATCTAACCTGTGCTGGATCATTCTGTTTGGATATGGAATTTGTACTCTCTATAGATATTAGTCCTGGATTATCCTTGTTGTATAGCTCTGATTCCGGTTTAAATACTGAGAACCTCTCAACAGTTGCATTCTCTGCTGGTAATGTTGAACTACTTGACCTATGTGAGTCAAGCACTTCTGGTATACTTAAGGATGCTTCTTTCTGCATATTTCTTTGGGTATTATTCAAAATTTGTAGCTCTTGTTGTACATGCCTCTCTAGTTCTTCGTCTAATACTTTATTTATGCGAAAACTGTCCGAACTGGTTACATCAACTTTATCTTCGGAACTTTCATCAGCATGGAATCTCACTTTTTTTATTCTGGTGTAAGTCGAATTGACAATGATTTAGTCCTTGCACTATCTTTTTTTCCCTTTCGGTTTCAGACCTGTTTGCCGGTAGATCATTTCTTAATGTCTTCAGAACCATATTTTCATTAATATGGTTGTGTGATAGATCCAGAGATAGTTTTAGGTACCATATTATCCTTGATTGCTTTTTTTGTCAGAAATAACTTGAGCATAAGTAAGCGGTTGTGGATCTAGTGTTAACTATTTTCGGCTTCAATATATCTAAAGCTTCGTAATAAGAAATGTTGCCTTTCTCCACCAAGTTATTTACGTTCTTTTCTGGTATAACTTCCTTACACTGGATGACCTGTTCATGCTCCTGGGATTTGCAGTTCACACAAGCTTAATATGATGTGCAAGGCAAATCGTCATGGCATGCCCGGGCACAGTGCCCGCATTTCCGTTCTTTAACACAGATGGCAGCACTGTGACGCAAACCAAAACATTGATAAACTCGACTGATCTTGGGTTTTACGTAAGTTTCACTTTATACACACAAATTATCCTTCTTGCACTAAGAACTGGATAACATTATTCAGTATTACCAAGTAATTCCTCGACAGACACGTCAACAGGAATGCCATAGATGATTCCGGACTTCTGTATTAATATTGGTGGAATTTTTACACTGAAATTATATTTGCTGTGAAATAGCGTATTAATAATGAAACTATTAGCATCCTGTCTTGTAGAAAATATGATCTTGATATTACGTGGGCCATGTGGTTCGATGTGCTTAAAATCAATCCCCGCTTGCATTAATTGTTTAGACAGTTGTATGAGGAAAGTGGTACTAAAATTTTCGTCTGATTTAGGATTTAATATGGAACACCATGGTCCAGAGTGTCCTTCCCAATATATAGGGAGATTCATTGTGACGTTAGTCTGAGTGAATAAGCCTAAAAGTACACTATCTTATATTTAGGTAAAGATCACACTATAAAAATTTTATATTCCACTTGACTCTCTGACTATTTAGTTAAGGGCTAAAAATGTGTGTGTTTCATCATGCAAAACTTGTACACCTCCAACTATATCACTGATTAACACACAGTCACCATTACACCTTGTTCTTTTCCCATTTTCCTCGTCAAGTTCCAAATCTTTCTTGTACAAATACAATTTTTCTCAACGCAAACTGACGTGATCTTTCACACAGAACAGACCTACCGCACTTTCTCGACCACTGATCTTGCACGTAGGCCAGACGACACTATCGATTTCGAATGAAAAGAATCCTACGGCGGCTCGGTATATATGTATATTATTTCGAAATCAGTATCGACATTTGAAAAAAGAAAACTAAGAAAATGACAGTCTATTTCAGCTTTTGATGCCTATTTTGACCTGTTTTAGTGCCTTTTTCGACTTTCTTTAGTGCCTATAAATCCTAACTTTACTAATTACACATGCAAGCATAAAACAAATGCATAAAAGTATATAGTAATATATAACCATTAATACACACCTGCGACATAGTTAATTTTTTTCTAGGCTTGGGACGTTCCTTCACAACAATTCTCGTGGCGATTTTCCTTTGTGTAGCAATCGCTTTCTTCTTTATCGATGCCGCAATTGGTTTCCTAACAGACGCACCCTTTCTAGTGGACAGAGCTCGCTTCTTAACTATTTCAGAGAACAATGGTTTCTTCTTCGCACTCTTCTTTGTACTTTTCTTAACCTCTTTCTCTTCACTTCTTGGAGTTTTTGAATGAATTGATAATAACGCAGCCATCTTCTTCTTATCTTCATATGGAAACAAAAACAGAATAGCATAGATCAAAGGCCTACGTCTACACAGTAACAAAAAGATTATGTAAATAAATAATAATTTAGACAATTTGCAAAAGCTGAGTAAAAGGCATTAATTAATATCATCCTGGAATTTTAGGTCTTTCTTGCTGTAAGGTAAAAGCACTAGTAATGGAAGACACTTTTCACCGTGATAATTTTTAACTCAAATACAGTTCAAATGAGAATGTTACACGTACTCCATGCTTTCTTGTAGTGATTTCTACCTATTACTTTCATTAACATACACTATTTGAGAATAAATCACGTTTTTTGTCTAACATTGTTTTTGTACCAATCATGGACACAGAAAAACCTGGATGTAATGAACATATTGTTTAACACAAAATAATCTAAATAATAATTGTTAATGTTTCGAATATGAGTGCTAAACAACATTGCATGTTTTAATACTATGCTTCGATTATCAGTGTTTCATGGATTTCCACTGAATGATCATGCCGAAGGTCCTGGGTTTGAAAACAGCGATCGACCATCCTCCCTGATGTTTCTCGTCAGTCATACCAGGAAATCCGAAAATATCCTGATGGAGACTTCAACTTAGACCTGTCTGACTTCTTCCCGCTTCCTTTCAACTACACTATTCCGGCCTGAGCCATAGATTCCTTGTGGCCATAAAATGCGAATTCTAAGTTGTAATGAATAGTGTTCGATACTAAAACAAATATTTCATCAATGGGTTTCTTCGCGTTCACCATTGGAAAAAATGGGACTAAAAAGTATCCTGACAAGCTTATGTTTAAGTATGAAGACTAAATGATTATTCTCAAGTTGAAACTAACAGAATTATGATTTCGCCCTCGGAGTGGTGGAGAATTTGGCGCGCTGCTTTTGTGTGCGCGTACTCATGGCTTTTATTTCCGCTGAGGGGTACTGAACGGAGTGGCTCGGAGCCCACTTAACCAAAAACCAAGTCCCGGCCTTAGAAGCTCACCAGCTTGCTTAGGACGTCAATAACAACTCAGTCAATCAAGGATTTTTATTTCAACCCAGTAATGAATAATAAATGTC
Organism: Lepisma saccharinum; assembly: GCA_022664845.1. NCBI lineage: Eukaryota > Metazoa > Arthropoda > Insecta > Zygentoma > Lepismatidae > Lepisma > Lepisma saccharinum. The sequence continues at coordinate 19,019 of JAGDQP010003709.1, forward strand.
CAAAACTGGACAAAAACTAACTTTGGCGTTCCGGTAATGGACACTTATTATAACAGAACTAACTTATAATTGGTTTGGCCATTTATATGCTTGAAACAAAGATATATCGTAATACATAATAGTGCACAACAAAATTATTCGTTATTGTAATTTCATGAATAAACTTAATATCGTGCTTAACAGAATGCATGGAACAATAGGTACGACCATGGAACTTCTATATCATGTCAGAAATATCAGATGAAATCAATGACGCGCGAAAAATATCCAGTGGCATCAGAACATATTATATTAAATTTTCCAACATAGGTGAAATGATTCCCGCCCTTAAGAAAATATTATTTCACAACTTTTCTCTTGAAGTGTCCATTACCGGTGCGTTTACCTTACATATTTAAAGTATCTGCATACACGAGGCAACTCTCAAAATTAGACCTTAGGGATATCTTCCCACATAAACCAGAAAGAACAACGGCTCAAATAAGGAACCTGGCGGATCCTACAAGTTACGATCTTGTAGGTAAGATTTAATCCAATTCAAAACTGAATCAGATTAAGTTCCTCTCGCCTAACAAACGTAAGACAAAAATTACCAGAATCATAAGTTTTGCTAAATACTGAAAATTGTATCAGCCTGAAAACGATCCCCCACACATCATGAAAATACTCTACTACAACTGTTGGATTACTAGCTTTTAATCGATGTTTTACAAAAACATGGTGTTCACTAACCATGTACAGTGAGAAATGAATATAAATTCTATCGTAAACAATACGTACCATTACTTTGAAAGGCAGAAGCAAAATATATATCGTTGGCTTTATTCCAAATCCTCGTAAGCGCCAATTTCACGAAAATGGGCTTTTGCATTATAAACTAGTAAAATAAATAGATACATTCAATTCCTAAAGCTCGTGATGAACTCCTAACTGGGACTTGACAAACCAAATCGAAAAAAAAAAAAAAAATCAGTTTAACCCCCAAAAACCGGATTCCTGAAAAATTGATTTTTTCCCCCCCATACGATGTTTTGGAATGAAGCCGACGAAATAGTAGGTCTATGATTAACAATGTTGCTTTTATTGCCTTCTATTTTTAAAACCCAAAATGAGTCTCATGGAAGAACGGAAGCGTCTTGTAAAATAAAATTACAAGAAAATAATAATGGAAACTTTGAAAATATGCTTTTCTATAAATAACAATACAATTTGTACCAAAAAGTAAAATATATATATATATATATTTTACTTTTTGGTATGAATTGTTTTACTTTAAAAACAGCATGTTTTCAAAAAGTTTTTTTTTTTTTTATTACATTTGTTTCGTTGTTAGGATACTTTTCCCTTACCCTATATATTAGAAATATAAGAAAGTAACAATGGAATATTGTATTTTCACCCGACTTACATCGCTGTGCAGTATTTCATTATTGTATGACGCCAGGAATGAGTTAAATTAAGGTTGCAACATTTGAGGACACGGCTGAACCATCGTGAGTTAAAAAAACTTGTAAAAAGGGGCAGCGAGAAAATATGGGAAGTATAACAGCCGATCTTACAACAAAACAAAAGAAAGAAAGGGTTTAGTCATCCCACCAACGACGTCCCCTTCCCCCCGCAAAAATCAGAAAAAGCGTGCAATAAAATTATTCAACGAGAGGGACAATTCAGAAATTGGCTGAGCTACCCAGACCACATGACTGATTGACGAATTTCTCAATTTCCAACTTCGCCCGATTTTGCACAAATTGGACATTATGTAGTGATATTTTCCTCATATTTAAGTTACATACTCTAAGTCTTCAGCAAGTATTGTCATATTTTACCTGTTAAAGACCTTTGAGAATATTTGCTTGCATTTGTCTCGTATATTTCTGGCCAGAGAGAAGACATGAACACCATGCTCTGTGTAACAATGAGCCAAGAAAACTAACTTTTATGGATCTGAGTGTACATCCAGCTCAATAGAATCTTGATTCGATTTGGAAAAAAGAGCAAACGTAAACTGTACAGTACTACCCTGACGACCACACAGTCTGTTATTGTCAAGGATGTTCTAATGGAGGATGTGCTATTCCGTCAAGAACATGAGGCCAAACGTCAGAGCTAAGTCCTGCCCAGTTAGCCCCCTTACTCGAATCAAAGACATTATTTTCAGCTACCAAAGATGGCTGCAAGCTCTATAGTTGTCTGCTAACCAATCGGTTGCGTCACCTTGGTTGATGCTCAATTGTATTTCGGCTTCACATTTTCTCTGGGCACGAGTTAGCTATAAGCCAATCCTCTATTAGAACATCCTTGGTTTATTGTAAAAGCCTATCTGAAAATATTTCCCACGAAATATTACTGCAAGCATTGCTTGTAGAAATAAACCTAAATAAAACATTAAGGTGTGACTGAAAAATAAGTTACCTGGACTTCTGGGTGACCCCATCTTCAGACGTTTCGCTGCTTGTTCAGCCGAAAGCTTGCCCTTACTCAACCGTCGTTTGTCAGCAGAATGAGGTGTATTCCTCGGAGTCCCTTTAGATTTGCTTTGTGGTGTGGTTATATTCTTCAATGCCTGTAAGCTACGTCTTCCGTTGAGTGGCTTGAAAGATGGCACGGATCCCGTAGAACTTCTAGATTTTCGAACTGCTGGAGAATTCTTCGCCACACCCTTAAATTAAATAGTAAGCAATACTCACGTTAATCACAGAAACACCTTAAAATTCCACAAGTACTGAGACGTCTAAAGAAAAATGTGAAACGAAACTAGTAAATTCCAAAGACTGACCCACACACACACGTATTGTCCAGAGTTCAATTCTTGGTGGGACTGGAAAACAATTCAGATTTAAGTTACCTTCAAATTAGGCCCTGACTAACTCTTTCCCGCAGGGTCATTAAATGCCAAATCAGCCAGAAAAAGGTGAAATGTCACCCATGGGTTCAGATTTTGATGAAATTTCGTACATTGGTTCTTGATATGGATATTAGTATATATTACGAGTTACAAGTTTCTAGACCACCTGTATCCAGAGTAACAGCGCTTCAAAAATTATCATGTTTTGTCCTTTAATGTTGTTGCGACCGGCACGCCCCTTTGAATTTTATCTATTGAGGTCACATTTCGTCGATTGTTAAAGGCAAGGTTAGGTGTTTCTTACGTAAAATTCGTAAGAAAATTCAAATTTGATAAATTGTGGTAAAACCTATAATTCTTGAGATACGGCTTTATGATTACGAAAAGTGCAGTTTTTAAAATGGTGTGCATCTTGCAACGTAATACCGTGAATCTCTCAAAAGGAACACGAGATACAGATGTGGAACTGACATCATTGGAAAGAGCAGAAAATTTACTATAATATAATGTAATAAAAAACACTGGGATCTCGGTGGGAACTTCATCTGGAAAGCATGTTTTACCTCATAATTAAAGTTTCGCCTTTTGGCCAGTTATAGATGGAAAACAGTCGAACTTTATGTGAATATAGTTACGGACACACAGATGAGAAATATTGAATTATCAATTCTAATTCAACACTTTCAATGTGTATTGACACTACAAGCACTTTATTGGCATATCACACATTTTACTGATTACGTACAATATGTTTGTGTATGTATCAAACGTCCTTCAGGCTACAAGATGTATTCAAAATGTCACCCATTTCTGTCCAGTGTCCAGAAGAGTTTGGAAACAAGATAGTAGGGACGCGGTGGCTCAGTGGTAGAATGCTCACCTCTGGTGTAAGAGGTCCTCAGTTTAATCCCGGATCGTGTTAGGTGGGCTTTGGGGTGGATAAAAACAACATTGTGTGCGTTTTCTCGGCAGTTTCCTTCCACTTTCATCATTGCACCAACTTTCCCATAATCATCCACCATTCGGCTGAGCGGAAGTTGCTTAAAACCTTAAGTAAAATTCGAGCTCAAATTCAAGCATAGAAAAGCGTGCTGTACTATTTCACGAAGCATCGCCATTCGTGCTGGATACTACACTTACTATGCTTCTCTTCAGATAGGCACGTGATTGAATGTTCCCTATAAACCCTGTTCTTCGGTTACCCTCATTACCAGACATCGCTGCAGTTGAGATCAGGGTGGTAGATAAATGATGAATTGAAAGCTTTAATTCAATATGCTGAACTGAAAGCTTTAATTCAATATTCCACGTCCTTATCTACATTCACATTTATGCTTGGCCGGTCTACTGTTTTTCATCTAGAACTGACCAAAAAGCTATACTATAATTGAATCAGCAATTGGAAGAAGGCAATATACGCCAAAAATTTGAAAATCTCGTTTACGCTGGATTTCATATCTGGAAGCGATCGCGCATCTATATAATGTATAAACGAAGCAAAAAAACCATCAGTAAAACCTTGAAAAACAGATTTAAAAAATAGCGTAGCAGCTATTTTCTCACTTCTAGTTTGGCTAAATTGCTATCAATGCCACGACCGATGAAAAATAGCAGTTAACTGGCTTAAATAAGTTAAATACTGGCTTAACTATTTTTCACCACCCCTCCCGCATTATTTTTTACAGTAAAAAGCAATAGAAACCCTAAAATTCTACTTACACCCTCCCAATTTTTGCTATATACCCCTAAACTGAAAATCCTGGCAGAATCACTGTATTCGGCCAGATTTATTTTTAATTTGCTTGGTTAACAATATCCAAAAACAAACTTCGGGCAAATTGATAGAGATAAACACCCAGTAGATCTACGAAATAGCCCGAGCTGGGAACCCAAATAGTCCCAGTCGGTTGTGCATAGGGGCAAATTCCGTTTTGCGTTCACCTAGATTCGGGTCTACCCACTACCCTCTTACGTTTAAATCAGGCACGTATCTATAAATTCATTCTCGATGGAGTCCACGGGCTTTCAATGGAAATCCACGGTGTCTGGGCATGAAATGCATATTGTATTCACGTCTAAAATATTACACTAATTCAGCATAAAACTAAATTACGCCCTACTCCCCCACCGTGCTCACAACTTTATACGTCCCTGATTTAATTTGTTTTTTGGTATTGTACTGTTCCCTCTCCACCAGTTAGTTCAAGCTCCGATAATTACGTACAATACTGATAGTTATAATATGAACTAATCTACAAAGTTCTAACCTTTCGTCCAACACTCTACTACACACACAGGAAAATAAGTTTGCCTAAAATGGTGCTTTTACTTTTGGTTAGGAATAAATAACCCGCATTTAGGTAAGTTTTTTTCTAAACTGCTTTTGTTAAAAGATATTTGCATATAGCAACTACTGTTATAACTGCTACGGAAATATAGCAGTTTTGTCCATTCCTAAAGTGAAATTTCTGTCAGTTGAGAGAAGGAAACAAATCCGAATTTACTACTCACTTGTAACTTTCAAGTTAATTGTGAATACATTACTTGTAAATAACATCAGTACAAAAACGTTTTCAGGATAAAGGGAAGAGTGACGCAAGAATTCTACTCACAACAAAGAAGTGATATCTATTTTGAAAGTGATTTTCTTTGTCACTATGGCGGAAGCGTTTCCTCTGTAATAAAATTAAGAGATTTAGTATCCTCCCTTCGGTCAGTGACAAAAAAATCACTCGCAAAATGGATATAACTTCTTTTGTAAGTAGAATTCTTGCGTCACTCTTCCCTTTAACCCGAAAGGGTTTTTATACTGACATACCCTTTTTGTAAGGTTGTCTGTTAAAAAAAAGTGCATAGTCTTCAAACAAAAAGGTCGATTTTGGACCATGGTAGGCTCCGTATCTCGAAAACGCTACCCCTCAAAAAATAAGCTTCGATTTACCACAACTTGTTGAGGCCCGCAACTGACCCTCAAAACTCCCCGGTACCACCCATTTGGGGCTATAACAAAGACAGACAGACACACACACTTTTCTATCATGTGTGAAAATTCAACTTTTGAACAACTTCACCGATTTTGGCGTGTAATAAACCGTTTGAAAGGTACTGAAGAGTAGATTAAGATTCCGCAAGTTCCGGCCGCCTAGATTGTCCGGGGTCAGTGATATAATCAGAAATGTGATTTTTTTTTTCCCGCATCGTCTTAGGGGGTCCCTACCGACCCCCCCCCCCCTTTTTTTCCCCTGTGTCTTAGTATGGCAAAGTTTTCAAATGCAAACTCAAGCATCAAAATCGGGTTTATAGTTCGCTAGATCCGAAACTAGCTGTATACACTGGAGTGTCGCTAACATGCTCATTTGTCCGCGTCACTCGAAAAAACTACCGGTCTTCATGATTCATTTGAAGTTTTATTGCCTTTTTTCTTAATTTTTCTGGTCAATTTTTGCATACTTACGTCTCACCACTTACAATTGTGCACACATTTCTTTCCATCAGTTGGAAGATTGAAGGAAATAAATTCAGCAAATACTTTTTAATTTTACAAGAAAAAATACAATAGTTTTAAATTGTGTAAGAAGTACACAAGGATCAGAAGAACGTTCTAAATATTCAGTATACAAAACGTATCCTTTTAACAAACAAGAAAAATGTTATACAGTTTTTGTTAATTTCTCACAAAACAGATCTTTTAATTTATTTCCTTCTTCCAACTATCAATTCAATTACAACCACTCTTAATGAGGTTAAAAAAACGTTGCTTTGCAGATCCCAAAATTTTATTACACCATTCTATGGGAAATGTTTTGCTCTTTCCAATGTAGTAAGTCCCATATTTGTGTCTGGTGTTCCTCTTCAGATATTCAGGGTATTATAAGTACGTTGAAATGTCCAGAACCGATTTATGAGGAGAAAAAAAAAAAAAACTGCTTTCCGGATAGTCCCATGAGATTCCACTGCTTTATTACATCATTCTTTAGAAAATTTTCTACTTCTTCCAATGATTTAAATCCCATATCTGTATCTGGTGTTCCTCGTGAGATATTCATGGTATTATGTTTCAATATCCACACCATTATATCCACATACTATATAGCCCCATGGACACTCACTGATTCATTCACTAACTCACCCATACAAATTCACAGGCCAAACTACTGGAGCTAGAAACACCAAATTTGGTATGAATGTGTAGGACTATGAGTAGGTAAAAGAAAAAATCCGACATTTTGAAAAAGTCGCCATCTAGGATCAAAAATGGCCGCCAAACCCACTGTTGTATAGAGAGCTTAAACGGCTGGGGCTATTGAAATAAAATTTTGTATGAAGGTACATTATCGATAGTAGGGTACGAAAATAGATTCAAACTATGTAAAAGTCGCCATCTTCGATCCAAAATTGCCGCCAAACCCATTGTTGTATAGAATACACAGCCTAAACTACTGGGACTATTGAAATGAAATTTGGTATAGAGGTACATTAGCAATAGTAGGTTAAGATAATATTACACAATTTACCCAAAGACGCAATCTTGGATCCAAAATGGCGTAAGTTAAAAATGCATTTTCCACACCGTTTGAGTTAGAGATACGAAACTTGGTATGAAGGTGTATTATGACAAGTAGTTTACGAAAATATTACAAAATGTTGAAAAAGTCGCCATCTTGGATCCAAAATTCCTGCCAACCCTATTGTTGTATAGAATAGAGACCTTAAACCGTTGGAGCTACAGAGATGAAATTTGGCATAAAGGTACATTATCGCTATTAGGTTCCGAAAATGTTACATGATGTGTCCAAAGACGCCATCATGAATCCAAAATGGTGGATCTAAAAATTAATTCTCCACACCGTTTGAGCTAGAGATACGAAATTTGGCATATATTTGCATTATGACGAATATTTTAGGAAAATATTACAAAATTTTAGAAACATCGCGATCTTGGATCCGAAATGGCCGACCAAAATTCATTTTCGACACCGTTTCGGCCAGAGAAATTAAATTTTATTTGAAGACGTACCTTCAAGAGTAAGTCACAATAATACAATAAAACGTTAAAAAAAAGTCGCCATTTTAATCCAAAATGGCTGCCCGAAAACCCATTTACTAAATTACTAAGCCTAGACAAACGAAATTTGGTATGAAGGTGTACCATGAGTAGGTTACAAAAAATTCTAAAAAAATACCTATGGGGGCGCAGCCCCCCCTGGTGGGTGGTATAATTGTAACATGGAGGCGCAGTCCGCCAGTGTCTGATGAAGATAAAAGGGGGCGCAGCTCTCCAAACCCCGAAGTTGGAAGCGCAGCTCCCACGGGAGTCTGGGGGCAGCACCCCCAGCGATGCAAAGCGAGTCTATATACTATATAGCCCCATGGTCACTCACTCACTCATCAAAATTCACAGGCCAAACTACTGGAGTTAGACACACCAAATTTGGTATGGAGGTGTATGACCATCAGTAGGTAAAGGAAAAATTCGACATTTCGAATAAGTCGCCATTTTGGATTAAAAATGGCCGCAAACCTATTGTTGTATAGAGTGCGGACCTCAAAAATCCAGTTTCCACGTCGTTTAAGCTATATGAAATTTGCCATAAAGGTGTATTATCAAGAGTAGTTTAGAAAAATATTACAACTTTTTGAAAATGCCGCAATCTTGAATTCAAAATGGCAGCCCAAAAAGCATTTTCCACACTTTTCGAGCTAGAGAAATAAAATTTGGTAAGAAGGTGTACAATCACGAGTAGGTTACGATAGGAATAAGAAAACTTTTAAAAAGTCGCCTCTTTAATCCAAAATAGCCGCCCCAAAACCCATTTTCCAAACCACTGAAGCTAGAGAAATGAAACTTGGTATAAAGGTGTATGACCAACAGCAGGTTACAAAAAATGGGGAAAACCTCCCATATGGGGGCGCAGCACCCCACCCCCCGGGAGGAAGTGGGGGCAGATCGGCACCATGGGAGCGCAATCCCCCAGTGTTACGATAAAGGGGGCGCAACCCGTCACGGGGGTCTGAGGGCGCTAGTTAATATAAAAATGCTTTCCAGACGGAGTTCCCACTGTTTTTATACCGTCATTCTATGGACATTTTCTGCTCTTTCCAAAGGTGCAAGTTTCATATCTGTATTTGGTTTTCCTTTTGAAATATTCACGGTATTACATTGCATCATTTTTTCGAAATCATAAAGCCATATCTAAACAAAATACAAGGTTTATCCCAATTTAAATCTTTGATAAATTTTACTACCAAACAACTAACCTTGTGTTTGACAACTCACTAAATATGACTATAAAAAATAAAATTCAAATGGGTGTGACTTCGTAAAGTGTCAGTCTCGACAACATTTAAGGACAAAACATGCCAACTTTGGTAAGCTAAAATTAATTTTATGGGCGGTAATAGCACTATGGCTTACGCCCGCCCGATACGGGGAAGTCCCTTATCTCTGACACGTCAAAACTTAACTGTTAATTAAAATAAGATAATCATATAAAAGATGAAGATGTAATAGGTCTTCAGAAACAGCTGGCTGGTGTAAATGGCCATATGACGATAATAAAAACTAAAGATATATAGAGTCTTTAGTATAGCAAGTTAAAAACAGGAAGGCTGTAAATGGGCCTTCAAAAGATAAAACAATAAATACAGCATAAAACTTAACAGCTAAAGGGTATAATCATCTCAAACAGACGAAGATCATAATAGCTCTGTAAAACATAGGATGAAGATCAAGAAAACTATCACAGTCTAAGTTAATTTCATATTTAGGTTTCCCTTTCCTTCCCACGAGATTAAAATCGATATCCATCAGATTGTTCTCAATCATGTCTGAGGTCAAAGATGAACTTGGATGATCGACTGCATGTGGAGACTTCCTCAGCTAACTGAACAGCCAAACCACGTCAAATGCACATAATCATCTCAAACAGACGGAGATAATCCTGTCTCACGTACATACCTAAAAACTCTCCGCAACATACTTGGTTCATCCCCTAACAATGACGCCATGTCATTGGGGATGGACTAAAAGTAGACTTAGTCCGTGGAGTTCTACAACTCTGCACAGGCGTCTGTTGTCCCACAAACTGCTTCGGCACATCGCGAGGAGTCACTGAGCCTCTAGGAGGCTTCGGAGGATCTAGAGGTATATCGGACTGTGTTGACACATTAACTGTGGGTACCAAATGATAGTTTTAACTGGCGTTCTTGCTATGTGTGAAAACGCACCAGATGTAAGGGTGCGCTGAGACTTTTAATCGACGTTTGCCATCAACAGCAGATATTTTTTCGATGACCATCAGATCTCGAATTATTTTTTCCTCCTTGAATACCGCGCAGTCATGCGACCAGGACGTGTGCTCACCCTTGCAATGAACACACTGAGGTTTCAGTGAGGTGCAAGGATCCGCATAATGGCTACTTGTTCCTCAAATTGCACATAAAGCAAAGGTCGCATTACACGACGTGCTGGTGTGTCCACAGTGTTGACACTTAAAACAGCGGAGCGGACTGGGTATATAAGGACGGACAGGTAAACAACAGAAAGCTGCCTTAGGAAGCTGTGGCATGGCAAATGTCAAAATTAGACCCCGTGGGTTGGAGTTGGCCAGTCTTTCTACTGTTGATGCGTCTAACATTGACTAGGCCTTGACTAGCAGTTCCCTTTTAATTTTCTCTTCTGGGACTTCTTTCAAGTCCCAACAAGATATTGCGCCCTGACGAAAGTTCAGTTGACGGTGTGGTTCAACTTGAACTTCACATGGACCTAGGGACTATTTTCAGGAGTCTTTGAAACGCTGTAACTCCTTACACAGGTGGCCTAGAAAATTGTAACTTGAAATGTATACTAATACCCTATCAAGAACCAATGTACCAAATATCATCAAAATCTGACACCATGGTGACAGACTGGCTGAATTGGCATGGAATGACCCCGCATCCTTTCCCCTACCCTATCCCGGCCTGAGCCATTAATACTTAAAACTTATAAATACATTCAATTTAATTTAGTTGCAGATAAACTGAAAGTAACTTACTAACTAATGTCTGTTCGAAGATTAATTAGCAAGTTCCATCAACGTTACAGAGCCTTAATAGAAAGAAATGTTTCAATTTCTATTTAGTTTCTCAATCCTTTTCTAATTTAACCTAAAAAACTTACCATTGACAAGCGTTTTGCTGCTGAAGTCCGAGGTGAAGCTTGCTTCGCGCGTGCATTACTCTTCGAAGCAGATACAGAAACTCTATTCACACCAACTGGTGAACGGTCAACAGGATACTCTGTAGAATCTCTTCTACGCTGTGAAGGAGGTTTCAACACCGACTGAGTGGGTGTTCCAACAGGTGTTCCGAACTGTAATGAACAAACAATATCGATCTGATGAAAAAATTTACCGACAATTTCTTCAAGAATTCTTGTTTCTCGAAGAGCAAGAATTTAAAATTTAATTTACTAATTTAAAAAATATCTTACAGTTATCGAGAATAGAGAGTGCACTTCATGGTCTACTCTACGATGATCTAACATTAGCAACGAACACGGATGACTGAAAAAATAATCAGTAGCAAGTTTCCCACCAACACACACTAATCCGAAATTACCAAAACCTAGGCAAAAATCAAAAGGTAGTGATTATGCTCTAGAAGTAGCAAAACTAACTTGTATCTACCTATACATTTCTGCGAGTGACCACCCCTATGCAACGACCACTTCTCCTAACGGCCAGTTTTCTTAAGTACAGATTTTCACACTAAGTAATAGTAGGATTTTTAGGTACCCACAGTCGCCTCTAGTCAGGTGACAGAGAAAACATTTTTCCAAGCTATTGCATTACGCAGTGAAAACCTCTGCAAAATTCCATGGACACCGATAATTACCGGTACATTTTCCGAATTATATTTAATTTGTTTTATTGACAACAGTGACACTCATTTAGACTTAAAATTCGTCTAAATGATTATCGATGATATAATCGATTTCTTTATGCAAGTGTACGCCTTTGATTTGCACTACTCAAATGATATTTTTAGTCCGCCCATGCCAAAATAGTAGCTCATGTTAGAAAGTAGTAGTAGTAACTGAAGGAAAGCCAAAGGTAACTTCAGTCAGGAAGGCACACCCGGGATTCGAATTTCGGATCTCAAACGAGTTAAGAGGTTTCGATTAAGAACAAAATGCTTTGCATGTGAACCACTCTACGCTCACTTTGTCACTATTTTTCCTTTAATCTTTACTTACATATTAGAAAAGGTAACGGTGTTCCCTGTACAATGCGCACGCGCCGT
>JAGDQP010003709.1:31248-91430 GCA_022664845.1 Lepisma saccharinum
TCAAACGAGTTAAGAGGTTTCGATTAAGAACAAAATGCTTTGCATGTGAACCACTCTACGCTCACTTTGTCACTATTTTTCCTTTAATCTTTACTTACATATTAGAAAAGGTAACGGTGTTCCCTGTACAATGCGCACGCGCCGGGAACGGCGCATGGGGGACTTCACATATTCTCGACCTATGGCATAAGGTGAAGTGGGTGGTCACTGGTCAGTCCCACGCTCAGCCGCCTTTATCTCACAAAGTGTCCAGGAGTACAAGGACAGTTCGGTTTCTCAATTTGATAATATATATTTTCTGTCTAACGAACGTAATATGAAATTCTGCTTTATATTTTTGTATGTGAAATTTTGGTCTTATATCTAATATATATTATTACAATGTTGATAAATTCATTATTTTGAAAAAGTCTTGTAATATATAAGAACTGTGTCCAAAAGTATCGGTATTGGTGGAAAAGTGGTATCGGTTCATCCCTATCAAGAAGTACATAAATATACACATATATTTTTTAATATCTTTTCATTGTTTTGATCTTCCGGTTCCCTACATTTTCAAGACAACCCCTACTTTCTCGCTGTTTCAGTCCTGCTAACTTTTCAACGAAGAATTTAATTATTCCAATTATGTCCATCATATCGAATTTACTGTCCATCCCGCTGTTCACACACAGATCTCTAAGTGATAATGAAGTCTACTTTCGAAATATTTAGTCGTAATTTTGGAACAGATATTTTGGCACGAGAAGCTAAAGGCTTTTTCAAGTTAAACGAAGGAATAATTATAGAAAAGAATAAAGGCACATCCCACAAACAAGAAGCCGGCCACAAGTAAATCACTGATTTATTTATAGTCTTTCTTTCTTCCATAAGTTGTGCAACTTGAAATACTTTATTAATGCAAATACTTCTTCTTTCATTCATTTTTACCAGGTTTGCTTAGTAAGTTCTTGTTTCTGTAAAGACTGAAAAAGAAACTTTCGAGTTACGGAATTCTTACTTCGAATTTACTGACGAGTGTTAGCTCCGCCACACAATCACCAATACGAACTTCTATTACTAGCATATTCCAATTTTAGTAGAGCCAGCCTGGATGTGCTGAAGTCCAATATAGGGCACATTATTTACTGAAAGTGAGACCTCTATCCCCTACAATCGCAGAGTACTTACACACTTCGAGCAAATGCACTGCAGAATATATTTCTCAAACCTAAATCCACACTGGAATGCCTCGCGGTGCCAACTGGGTGGATTACTTCAATTGATGTTCAGATATTCCATACTAATAGAGCCACGTATTAATAATAAGTCTGCTGCTAAGTCAACTATTACTAACTTGATTTCCCACCACTTGACCCGTGTACAGTTTACACATCTGCAAACGAAGTACTTTGTAGAACTCAAGGATTTCGGGTTTATTTGCGAATGGAGTTCCAACATCCTTTTAATCACACACAACTTACCTTTCTTACTCCAGAGCTCTTCCTTCCAGGAGTCCCAATTATGTCCTTTCGACTGAACAGCTTCGTTTTTGGTGTGGGATCAAAACAAATGCGTTTACGTTGCGACATAGTAAGATCATCTTCTTCAGGTAACTTGCGCTTTTTGGAGCTAGGAGGGCTATTTGTACCTGTATGAAAATAAGCTCAATCAATGGCAAACACAGCAGCACACTATCCCTAATATTGACTAAAATTTAGTTTTCCAAAAAGGGTTAATATATATTCAATTTCCTACAAAATAATTATCAAATTCGTGCGTGTAGAAGTTGTACACTAATACTTAAAATAAAAAAGTTCGCATGTGTTTACAGATTTTGAAAGAAAAAAACTTTTTCTCCTTGAATACAGACATTCGTTTGATAGCTCTACATATGAAGACTGTAAAAACTAAAGATGAAATTTTGCTACAAAAGTGTTAATAAACAATGAAACTAAAATGAACAAACAGAAACATGAAAAAAATTCCTAAGCCCAAAAGTCAGACTTTGCATCAGAAATTTAGACGAAAAAAAATAAAAATATTTTCGCTCGTCGAAACAGTTCAAAATTTTAGTACTATCTACAGCTGAAAATACAGAAATATATTCACTCATATGAAGAATTACGTTAAAAAAGTTGCAGACATGTGAAAAACTATTATATTCTACGAAAAGGTGCAAACAAAGATATCAAACCTCTTTTAACCTTAGAAGCGATGGCTTTTATTTAACGGTGAGCTCATGAAAGTATTAGATCACATTGTCTTCAATAGTCCAGTGGATATGCTTGGAACCTGTGAAGTAAGGATCGTCAATTCGAGACTTCTCCCAGCCCTGATATACAAAACGGCGTGATTAATTTTTCTAGTTTGCGGACATTTTGTTTTATACTTTCTCACTGCTCATAAAATGGTCTTCAGTTACGAGTAAACGCTTGGAAGAGCATTACTGTTTTACGTTACATTCGACGAAGCAGTAAATATCTATACAAAAATGTATTCTCATGTAGAACTTTAGGTAACGTGGGATCATGGTCACGGGTTCAATTCCCATAAGGTAGATTGAAAGCAGTGGCTCGGAGCCCACTTTACCAAAAAATGTAGGTCCTGTCCTAAGAAGCTCACCAACTCGTTAAGGACATTAGTAATAATCAATCAATCACGTTAGCTTTAGCAACAGGTCCTATGCATTTAATGCTGCTCAAAAACAGTTACACTCTCAATTTCTGAACATTAATAAATAACTCATATTTAAAATTAGTCATGAATATTAAGTTTCGGATTTCCAGTATCAGAATGTTATATGTACAATGTTATTTTTAATATAGCTATCTAGCCCCGGATTTAGTTTACATTTCGAAGGACCTACCCTCAGATATACAGATTATTATTATTACTGGTGAGTGATCAGACAGTGATGTAGAAAGAAACAAATAAGCTATCCCCCACACTATTACCAGACCAGTTCTCCACATTTCCGACAATTTTCAATTTGCAGAATGTGAAACGTCCAATTTAGAAATAAACTATATTTTACATCGTATCTGACTATCAATCTATTATTGATAATATTTGTAGTCTAATAATTTTGCACGGAATTTGATATGATACAGACACGTAGTTTATAATTTTATGATCTACTTTAACAATATTTTCATTAGTAAGTAATTTGTTAATGAAGATTGAATGTATAGGTTATAAAACCTATATTACATTATATCTCGTTGGAAGAGCTTATTAGTTCTAGTAGCTTACAAAATCAACAGATGCAAAAATGTTATTTAATGCTTTCTTTATTTCAGTATCACAAAGTTGAAGTGTTGTATTGTAGATTTTAGATAGCAATATTAATCTAGATTTAGAGCGACCGTTGTGATTGCATTCTAACCATCTAAAACGCAATGGTATTCATTATTAAGCACTTCTGTTACGTGTCTTCATTACAGGAATCATTTAAAAACAAAAATGAATGAAAAAAAAAATCCACTGGGTTTTAAAACTTGGCAAACCCTGATTATCCGAGATTTTCGTTTTCTGCGCTTGCCCTACTAGTCATAAATCTGACAATTTTCCATCAATTCGAAGCTCTCTTCACGGTTACCAGTTACTCTTACAAATCCAGGTATACAAGAAATAAACTTTTCGATGGTGAAGTAATGGTAGTGAATTTGAACTGTGTTCGACTCTTGGTCAGATCAGTCACTCTGATTTAGATTTTTCTTCAGTTCCAGCACGGACAGGCCTTAATTACACAGGACAACAAATTTTAACTTTTTTCCGGTAACATGAATAATAACTTTTTTTCTTACGATAACTTAATTTTTGTTTCATAATTATACGTGCAGTTTACCTATTAGAAATGTCATTTAGAATTGTTTTTAACTGCTGTATTAAATTTCTACATCAAGATTAAAACAATCCAAGCGGGTTCTCCCGCCTTTTTCGTTTTACGTCAATTATTCAAAATTCAGTGCAGGTACACAAAATGTAACTTTCACGGACCAAAGTTCGTTTCGTACTTCAACAATGGGTGCAATTAGTTTTAAACAAATGCTGCTAGTAACCTCAGGATTGTGTGCAGACACTTTTGGGACAGAATAATGCTCCAAAAGTGTCTGCACACAATCCTGAAGTTATTACTAACATTTCGTTAAGCTAATTCAACTCATTATTAAAGCATGACACGAACTTTGGTCTGTGAAAGTTACATTTTGTTTACCTGCACGGAATTATGGATAATTGACGTAAAACAAAAAAGGCGGGAAAACCCACTTGGACTGAGCCTTAAGTACAGAGATAATACAAACTTAGTTAAGGTATACAGAGATACTATAAACACTGTTTACAAAATTTCAAAGTACAATTTATAGTTAGCTCTGTCCGAAATTAATTCATTGGTTTGTGGCAATTGCTCTCCTGTCCCACATACACAGAGAAAACAGCAGCAGTTAGTGAATCTCGCTTGGAGACTAAGCAATAATATAACCAAGTAGTTTAAGATCTTCCCCATGTTCCTCATACTTTGTACTTTTGAGGATTCTTTCCATACTCTCATAAAATTATTGTAGGCCTACAGTTTTTGCTATGGGAATCGATGCTGTTTCATTCCCACTGTATAACAATACGGTTTTCAAGATGAACCGACTAATCTATAAAAAGACCCTATTCAACTTTTCTTACCAAAATGGAACGAAAGCATTTTATCTTCCTAAATACTGACACTTAGTGTTTTCAGCTAGTAGATTCAATTCTTGCAAACGTGATGCTGAAAGCTCAGCTTTTAGTTTGGATAGACTCACATCTCGAACAAGATCAATTTGCTCAATGAGCTGTCACACAGAGTCCCAGGATCATACCTACGATCACACACTACGAATGTAGTTATACTGTCGTCAGAATTCTAATCGTCGGCTGGATTTTTCCTTCATTTAGATTGTGGCTTACGAATTGGCAAATTTGCACTAAGCGGAACTGGTCGAAGGGCTGTCAGCACATTTGAATGTTCTATTTTACCTTTCTTAGAAAACTCGTCAATTTTTTTGTAAGACAGTTTACCATGACTGCTAGTTTCTCGCAAAATTACTAGGTTTTTTTTAACTTTTAACCATTTAGTTAACACAGCATATGATATAACTTACGTGTGGTGCCCATTTCTTGTCTTGATCCCCGAAATGATAGCCAAAGGAATATTAATACGCAGTTTTGAATGTGGTTTCATTGAACGGCACTGTGACTTACTGCTTACACACAAGCAGAACTTATTAGGGGAATGAACTCGTGCACGGCGAGACGATTATCCCCATTTTAAGCTCCAGCGAAACATCGGACAGACAGACACCAGGCACATACCTAGAAGTTGGTTTCGAGTGGGAAGTCCAGCGCCTTCGAGAGGGGTTCGAGGTCGGTCTGGTTGTGAAAATTATGTAAAATGCATATAATTTTACCCAAATTAATACTAATTGTACAAGAGAATATTAATTTCATCCTCCCCTTCCTCACTGCATGCATCCCTCTCAACACAATCATCAACTGCTTGCTTGACAAAATTAATGGTTAGAGCGTGGTGGAAAGTTTCCAGTGTGACCAGCCTGCATTCACTCGTTTGAAATGATAACACGAAAATACAAGGAAAATTGTACATGGTGGAAACTTTTCACATACATTTGAATTCAGCGCAAAAAAATACAATAAAGAACTCTTAGTTTCATCCATTTTAATGAACTTCTGTTGACCTGTGTTATTATTAGTACAATAGACCTACCTTCTCTGACGCTGGGCTCGCAGAGCGACGTCGCGACGAGAATAAGCAATAGAAGCCGAAACAGGCCAGAAACTCTAACAGCCTACAACTTAATTTTGACAAGCAAAACTAGTGCTCAATCAACTTGGAAGTAACCTGAGTTACCTGTTTTCTAACACCAAATTAATGATCATACTATACATATACGAGGAAGTTCAGTAAATAACCTTGCTTCTGAAGTGGATTTAAAATTTTGTACTGTGTGAACTAGTCTTGCTGTAGACGGTAGGTAGTCTTAAAATATACACTCCAGCCCCAACGTTCAATGCAGTCTCGTGATAGGTGTTTAAAGATAGCGGCCCCACTGAAGAATTTCACCAGTCAGTCATCAGTTTCCTCTCTCGCGGAGGTGTGAAATTCATCGACACAGACTGTCCACTAAAACAGTACAGTAGTGCTTGCATATCACTACAGTAAATATGTGAATAATCGCATAAGTTCTCAGGAGGCAACAACGAGTATTGGCCTCGCCACAGCTTAGAAACCCGCACACTCTTGTACTGACAGAAGCTATTGAGACCGCAGATGATCTTATTCGTTGTGACAGGCCATCACTGTCACAAAACTTGCCGACACGTTGCATATGAGTGTTGGATAAGCTGATCTCATATAAGAGAAGCTTCAATATGCAAAAGTGTAGATAAAGATAGGCTGCCAGAAACTTAACACATTAATAAACAAACTGCGTGACGACGTGTGTACATAATACTTCTCAGATGTTATGAGGATGAATTTTCGACCAGGAATTGAATTGTATTTATGGCCTTTAGGCATCTAAGGCTCAGGCCGAATTTCGAGCACGGTAATCATTAGTGAAAGTTATGTGCAATTGCTCTGAACCAGAAACAAGCAGATCAAGCAAAGATTGGCGTCACACTTCGTCACCAAAAGCGAAGAATATTCGAAGTCGGGCTAGTAAAACTTTAACCCTATTTTCGGGAATGCCAGGATACTATTGACAAACAGTACACGCCTCAGGACAAACAGCGAAACATATTATCTCGTGGTAACACACCAAGTCTGTTATCAGAACAAAACTGTGTGGACCACTTACCAAGGATGTACTTTCTTGACAAGACTCGTCCGCATGCCACGCCTGACTTCAGCCATCCGTGAGATTCGATTTGAGTGTCTTCCACATTCACCCGGCTACGTCGGTATACCACATTTTCAGCCGTCTCAAAGAAAAACTTAGCGATTGGGTGTCCAGTTCCCATGAAGACGTCAAGTTTAAGTGGTGCATGAATGACTTATGTACTCGACTCAGAAACTCTTCTGCTGGAATACAGGCGCTTCCCTAAAAACAGTGCACCTTCATTACGAAGGAAGGAGACTATGTAGAAAAAAGTTACATTTTCAGAATATCAGGTACGGTACCTTTCAGTAAAATATTTAAGGTTATTAACTGAATCACCCTCGTATTTAAAAGCTACAGTGAAATCTGGGTGTTGTGCTCATATTTCCGTAATTCACAGAAACAGTACACAGGCAAAGAAAACTGAGACTAGAAAAGTTGACACTTTACAACTAAAAGAGTCCAAAAACGCATAAACACTACGAAACTATTAAAGAGAAATGTCGAGATTTATCTATATGTAACTAACTTACTTGGTAACTTGATTTCGCTCTTCCGAGGATTTGATGGTGTCTCTCTCCCTGGATTTGAAGGTGTTCGCCTTCCTGACTTCGATGGAGTTCTCCCTCCCGTTGACATCCGTACGGTTTCACGTTTCCCTGATTCCACAGGTGTTGCTGTTCTGCTTACTCTCCCAGTACTAATACGGGGATTGTTTTCCTGAACAGCAGAGTTTCGGGGAGTCTTCTGTTTGCCAGTGAATCCCGAACTACTTCTTGAATTACGAGGAGTCATGGCTGAAGATTCAGTTAATTTAGCTTCTGAGTTCTTTATATTTTCTTTTCCTTCGGCAGAACTCACACTCTTTCGGCTCTGTTTAGACTTTAATGTGTCATTATATAATCCAGCTTTATCTGGATTGCTCTCTCTCGTTGTACTTCCAGGCAAATTCCTCGAAATATAACGATACACTGTACCATGTGTATCATGAATAACGTTTAGCTGCTTCGGAGTTCTAGAGCCTGACGTTGAATGCTTTGGTGACAGAAGCCTAGAATCCCTTTCTGAAATGTCTCTACCTGTGTAATATCGTGACGTAGGTATATATTCCCACCGAAACGACCTTTCTGACACAGTAAGTATGTCCTGGTGTCGTAATGGGAAATTCGGTTCCGTAACCGGGAAATTGTTAATCAACACCGGATTAGCCTGGCTGAGATTCGTTACTGTCACCTGGAAAGAAAAGATAAAACAGTGCCAGTAGAAACAAAGGCAAATTAAATCAACATATACAACGTAGCTCGTTACCACTATCCATTTGCTCAATTTGAATTCAACGTACTGTAATACAGTACTTACATTATCAGAGAAAATAGAGGCAGTACAGCTAAATCTTGTTCATTGAAACATCAATTTTTTAATTTTTTTTTTAAAAAAAAGCACCACTAAATCGACTAAAGTTACAGCTGAACTCCCGTTCTTGTAGTTAAGTCTTATTTTTTAAATTATGAAGGTACACTAATTGCATGCACTTACAACCTGCGTCATACGTAGTTAACATAAGCCTATTACAACTGAATTAAAATTTTACAGAGCAGTTATCACAGAACAAAAATGAATTAGTGACTATAATTACGCACAGCATTAATACAAGGACATCAATTACATTCTCTAGGAATATAGCATGCCATTTTACCAATTTCCAAAGTGCACTTACCTAATCTACATTAAAGGAGGAAAGTTATGAATGAACGTCACCCAACTATTTCTCAATGCGATAACCAGATATGCTGCTAACCTTGCAGGAAGAATTTGTCATTCTAATTGTCTAGTCATTTGGTGCTCTACACGACTTCCCGACAAGTTGTGAAGGACTTTTCATATTTGGCTTCTTTATGTTTTTTGGGGTGCTGATTACGAATTTCAACTTTTCCAACGCGATTTTTTTCGGAATGAGTTACAAGCTAAAAACCAGGAAAATGTTACTTTTTTTTTCTTCTAACTCGGAAACTCAACTTTTTGTAAAACACCACCCTACACAAAAATAAACTAGACAAAATTGCCTATATTTTATGTCCTTGCAACTTTTTTCGCAAGGTAAACCATTTAGGCACAAAAGTACGATGAACTCAGATGAAATTTTGACTTGTCGCTTAGCGCTGCTCGAATGGCCTCTGTATAAAACTTTTCGCAATCCCTCTAGCTGTATAAAACTTTTCGCAATCTAAAAACCACATTTATTTTTTTGAACAACTATTTTTTTTTTTAATTTCACTAATAGGGAAAAAGGTATTTTAAAAAAGTGTTATTTAAAATGGTTATAAAATAATTTATATTCTATAATAATTATAATGATAAACGTAGTTGTGTTTATGACTAATGTTGTAAAAATGCTTTTAAAAACATAATTACCTTCAGGGTTTATGAACAAAAATATACTAAATCACACTGAATTACATGTAATATTAAATAAATTAACGACAATAAAAATCATGTCAAAAAACTTGCACGTAATAATAATGGAAATGAACAGTTGATTCAAGTATCCCCCTCTTTGATGTTGATGGTCCTGCATTGTCCCATTCTTCTTATTCCACATTTAATGGTGAAAATAATCATCTTCCAAAGGCTCCAGGGCGTCTTGTATTCCTTCAATAATTGATCATCCACTTCTTTACCTTCGAATGTCTGTACCCTTCATATTTTCACAAGTGTCGATGCCACAGCGGAGGCAGATAACAATAATTGAGGCCAGTCTTCCTGCACCCATAACTTCAATATTCAAAAACCCAGATGCCACTTCACAGGCTATTGCCGAATCAGGAAAAGCGTTTCCTTGTAGCCTTGTTTGGCTATACTGAGATGGATGCACCATCATTAGATCTGTAACTTCCGCTACAGATCTTACATAAAGTGTAATTTATTTATTTTTTTACGTTGGATTTTTTTTTAAATAATAATATAGTCTTGTTCAGCAACTTCAGTGTTTTTGATCTTAATTGCAAGAAGTGCAACTATGTGTTGTTGCCCTGTTAGTAATATTTAAAAAAGTAAAGTTGTTTAAAAAAATAAGTGTTTTTTAAATTACGTAAAAAGCTTTTATACAGCTAGGATTCAAGCAGCGCCTAGCGACAAGTCAAATTTCATCTAAGTTCAACGTAGTTTGTGCCTAAACGGTTAACCTGGCAAAAAAAGGACATTAATTGTAGGAAATTCTGTCTAGTTTACTTTTGTGTAGAGTGGTGTTTTACCAAAAATTCATATAAGAATTGAAGCTTTCCTGGCGGCGAATATTATAGAGATGTTCTCGGGATATCAGCCAGGTGAAGTCCGACGATAGCCGACATTTCAAGAACAGACATTGTTCTCATCTTCAGGGCAAATGTACTGAGACCAGTTCAGGTGTACTATATATAGTAACGATAGGGGGCGGAGCTTAAGAATCCGTGTCTCTGATTGGTTAGCCTATAGCTTGACGCTGATTGGTCGTTTTCATGTATGCTTTCTTTATGACTGGTGTCCAAGTCTGGCTAAGTTGAAATCCTGTATCTCTGTTGACATTATTAGGCTCTTGCCATACTACAAGAGCCTAATAATGTCAACAGAGATACAGGATTTCAACTTAGCCAGACTTGGACACCAGTCATAAAGAAAGCATACATGAAAACGACCAATCAGCGTCAAGCTATAGGCTAACCAATCAGAGACACGGATTCTTAAGCTCCGCCCCCTATCGTTACTATATATAGTACACCTGAACTGGTCTCAGTACACTTGCCCTGAAGATGAGAACAATGTCTGTTCTTGAAACGTCGGCTCTATCGTCGGACTTCACCTGGCTGATATCCCGAGAACATCTCTACAAAAATTCAGTTTCAGAGTTAGAAGAAAGAAAAAACAACGGAAAAGCCAATTTTTCCTTCAAACTCAAATTCCGGGAAAAAATCCGTGTTGGACACGTTGAAATTCATAATCAGCACTTCCAAAAAATAACGGAGCGAAATATCGAAACTCCTTCACAATTTGTATTACCAAATTACTAGACTATAAGGCAAATGTTACAATTTTCTAGCCGTATTCTGATTCCAGTACTTTCTGGCGTTTACGAGGAAATTATTGCAGTTGATCAGCCGATATTTAGGTGTTTTTTTTTTTTCTGTTTTAACCTGTAATGTACGATAATGACATCCACTTCGAAAGATATGCCATCTTGAGTTCAGCTCAAGAATTAAAAATAGGAAGGGGGTCATGTGACGTTTTAGGCTAGTATTATGTACTCAAACTTAAATTTGAAGAATTTTTTTTAAAGGACACTGAAAGTTGGAATTTGGCGTCCTACATTTGTTAATTTTGCGGCTATCGTACGTAACATATTGGGTTCAACTATAACAATACTTATCTTTACATAATTGTAGTCAAATTATGTGTCCCAGTCAAATTACATCTTTTCAGCTCTATAAGAATTTATTCTACGTACTTTAAATTGGTTTATGTATACATTTACAAATGTAAACTAACTTATAAAAATGTCTATTTTCGAATCCCTATCTCCTAAACAAATTAATGTAGCTACCGATGTCTTCCAAATTTGACTGGGAACAAACTAGTCTAAAACGATGTCACATGGCCCCCTACCTATCTGAAATTCTTGTGTTGAATCCAAGATGGCGTCTTTCAAGATGGAGGCCATGGTGCTTTAGCTCTACCAGGTGCAGTTTTCATCTATTGTCATTACTCAAAGGGTGGTTCTGTTTTCAACACAAGTGTATTCAGACTTATGCCTTACCGTATACAATACATACTAATCGATATTTCTAACAAAAAACAAAAAAGTCCTGTTGAAAAATATCGAAAAGGTCGGGTCAATTGACGTCATTTTCGTATATTAAAGGTTAAAACCTAGTGAAAAAAAAATATTTCATGTAAATATCGACTGATCAGCTGAAAGTTCCTTTGTTAGTAGCATTTCAAGTGTTCAAGCGGCTGCAGATAAAGTTTCAAGACAATGTGTCCTATAGAGCTTCTTAGGTAAAATTGTTGAAAAATAAAAACTTAAGACGGGGGAGGGGGTGAAACCTGAAAAATGCAGTCTCCTCTCCTTGCAGGCGAATCCTTGAATAGGTCATGATGGAAGAAGACATTTTCCAGTAGTCATTTGACTTGCTTAAAACACCCAACAAAACGCTCCATGCAAAACATGCAGACCACAACTTTCAATTAGTACCATACGACGACCACTCTTACCATCTTTTGTTACAATAGTCCCAGAAATCTGAAGTTCACATCGGGACAATCAGAAAAGCTTTGGGGTATTTAATATTAAACTCTCACAAATGCAATCTGAAACCACTCAGTATTGTTCAGCACTCTCATGGTTAATAAAAACTGAAATATCTTGTATCAACAGTGTCTTGTTTTCAATCCCAAAACTGACATGTACGTTCACCTTGCCTCGTTCCACTACTTTATTCACTCATCGAAATGCCAACAAACTGAAGAACATGCCTCAAGAATTCGTTAACCTATCCCTAAAGTGAAGACCTTACACAATTTTATATAAATGTTTATATTCATTCATTTCAAACCTCCTACCTATTTGGCTGTCAGAGAATAATTTTTTTTTTTAAATCAGACCAAGTACTATCCACAAATCGCAAAGAAAGGTGACTAGTAACGGTTTTCAGTGCCCAGAGCATATCTACCTTTGTAAGGTCTTCTGGAACAAAATAGGGATATTTCTGGTTCGAAGATGAACTGTGAGATGTTGGTACCTCTGACGAGTAAGTATTCGCTACAAAGGACTACTCAAGTCACCGGGAAAGGATTATTTACTGGCGAATTCAGATGATCAGGGAGGACAATACAATTGAGTCCCAAGACAAGAAATGTAGAGAACTAACTGCATGCAGAGAAAAATGAGAACGCTTTTAATTGTGAACTCAGATGTGGATAATGATGATTGATATATATATATATATATATATATATATATATATATATATAAACTCATAAGCAGATATTAAAGCAGCATAAATATGTTTTATTATGCGTGTACGGTGAGTGTGTTGGGATCATTACATTCGTGCTATCAAACTCTGTAAACACACGAAGTGACATCTTTACAATAGTAACAAACCTATTCTCACAGATATGCTTTTCAGGGCATCTATACAAATCTAAATACAATATGAATTCCATAAAGTTAATTTTCACTTCACTAACTTAGCGAAATTAATTCATCTGCAAAACTAACAATTTCAAAAACAAGTAATAATATCATCACCCGTGACTAGAATATTTAAACGAGAGAACGTTTACGTTCACCTCATTAATTACAATACATGCAAGAGGAAGAAAGAAGCAGCCTTATTTTTCTCTTGATCAACTGACAGCATGATTTTGTTATGCTTTTGACTAGGGCTCCCACTATCCCAAACTTGAGAGGAAGAAAATTCAACCACAAGCAGCACTTGCAAATAACAAAAATAATAAAATCCATAATATTGGTACTGAACACGCTCTGTGACCTATTGCAATACACTGAATCTCTAACCGATTAAGGATATTAGAAATAAATACCGTGATTTAGAACCAACAATAACATTTCAGAATTTCCCTTGGCTTGAAATCAAATTCCACTATTTTTTCTTTGAGCATGCAAATTCCCTGACGGGACCTATATCTTCCATTAATCTTTTAGGTTACTATCTGTTCTGCTTTCAACAAAATCTTCCACCTTGTCTTAGTTCTCTTCTATTCCAGATTATTATCTACAAACCGCCAAGAAAATTGGAAGTGAACATTACTTCGAATCAAATTTAGTCCGAATCCATAAAAACGAAAACAAGACTGTTGAAATCCATAATACAGCGAGCGGTACCTTTATAGCTGGGGCAAATACGTATCACTCCTGGAAGTGTCACAACAAATTATTCGCTGCGACGCACAAACCTAGACCTCGATAGCAGGAAGCGAAGCAAATGTACCACAGGTTGATATATTTAAATATTTTCATATCAAAACTTATTTCAAAAGTCCTACATATTTACGCAGTTTACGGTTATACGTCACTCTTAATGAAGAACGACATAAACGTGCTTCACTCGCCATACACCTTGTACTATATTAGTCCATGTGGTGAGAAATTAAAGTACCACACGTCAAGGATATGCATCCAAATTACATTCCTTTACTTTTAAAGTGACGGCAGCAACCAGAGAAGCATAATATGGTCAGTCAAGCGAAGCGAGGGTTACAACCAGCCGAGTTCAGCGCAAAAATCTGGTTGCTTTGGGAAAAGCGTAAAACCCAGAATTTTCTGAGTGAATATCGTCAGTTAGTATCGTCCAGGGCTTTAGTTTTGTATTTCTGGGCAATATGGACTAATATGATAAATACCGTATTGGAAAGGAACTGCGTTCATATTGTCCTTCATTAAGAAATGTGCGATACAACTGCACTGCATACTAGGAGAAAAAATATATAGAAAAGTTTCCAGACCGCATATTATGATCATGCTTTACTACACGACTTTGTTCATATTTATCGACCCTTAAGAAAGCTAACCTCCACCTACTATGCCCACACCAACGTGTTATACAAAGCAAAAAAAGCAAACAAAACATCGGGATCCTGACAAAATTTAGAAAAAAAAAAGCAAAAATAATGCTTGAATTACAACTAAAAATTAGCTTTTTACCTGGCCAGTGTTGTCAACATTGATACAACAATGTCTGGGTGCAACACTTTGTAGCTGTATCCTTATGTCACACGCTGTGCTATTCCCGATTGTACAAGTCTCTGTAACCAATGGGTACTTAGTACTATCTTCGCCACTCCTCTTTATTACGACAATATGCCCATACGGCCGTTTCATCTTCAATTTCTATAAAAAAGATGAACATAAATCAGAGACCTTTTTGTATAACGTTAAGTGATGACTAGCAACAGCATGCGATCTATCACCACAGACAAATTAGGTGGCCCTAAATAATTTTTAGTCTTTAAATTTTACATATTACTATCTCCATTAAGTAAAACAATCTCAAAATTTTTAAAAAAATCGGATTCAATCGTTAATCTGGTTAATATCATAAGAATCTGAGACTGAGAAAAGTCATACGTTGTATAAATAGTTCTGCCTGTTAATAAGACTAATGCATACAAAATTAACCCAATTTTCATCTTTATTACAGAAATGCTTTTTCGCTTCGTGAAGAATTGGTTGTATACAACAAAAAGGAAATACCATCTCTACAACTCTCAAACCATTGGAGCTGCTTTAGAGATTTACTGATTCTATGAATATGTTTAAAGAGATCTTGGTACTATATTCCACTAAAACCTTGATTTGTTGTCATACAGGTGTCATCTCAAAAATTCAAATTCGTAGACCTGATACCGAGCAGCCATAGCTCAGCTAATAGAGCGTTAACTTTGCATCCAGGTCTTGAAATCAATCCCAGTGAATGACCTTCTACAGAAAACACCAGGCCAATGCAGAGATAATTTCTTCAAATACGCGCTGGTCAACTTCTCACATTCTCTTTCCTGCTCTGTCCCGGTCTGAACCAAAGATGGCTAAAAGCCCATAAATACTATCCAATTCGAGGAGCTGTTATAGAGACCTACCGGCATTATGAATACTAAAGTGTATAATTGAGTATTTTACCACTATCTGGTCTATAACTCTACCTACAAAATAAAATAGGCTAACTGAAGCTCAGAACGTCCGCCATGGGACTCCATCCTTCAGAGTAAACTCCGTAATTTCATTTAATTGGGATCGTTAAATCTTAACTGTAACAAAATGAAAACAAAAAATCTAGACACGCATGTTTCTCCGCTCTTTTGGCTTTCGTATATCCACACGAAATGCTTGACGAAAAACGCTTAAAAAATACATAAACTCACGCAAAACATCCTTTGCATACGATACTTAATCTGTACAACTCTTCCCCGCCCCTTGAATTTACTATTAGTAGACAGATTATTTACTGAATGCAAGTCAATGATTCGACAGATTCAAGTTTCACTGATATAAACTGATGTACAGTGGAAACTCCGTACCATCTTATTCTATAATCGAGGTGTATAAAGGCCCAAAAAACAGCGAAGAATTCCAAATTCCGTTCACTGGCGAGAAAGGACAATTACATTATATTACGGGGTAATTCAAAAGGATGTTACCACTTAAATGAACATTGTAAAGTTTTGAGACTACAACTACATTTTTTATTTATTTTACGTGACCAGAGTCCTATTTTAACGGGACTGTTTATTCTTTCAGTTACATGTCCCGTTGTCCCGATAAATCGTACGAGGCGCCAAATGTCCTTTTTTCCTACTAGAAATAAACCGCCGATTTTGCCAAGTTTTTAAGTGAACAAATAGCCCTTTTCAAGTGAATAAACTGCCTTTTTAAAGTGCTGTTTTGACTCAAGTAAGTTCGAACATTTGCCTGATAGATAGTTGATAAGAACACGCTCATACGAGTATCTGCTTTTTGCTGTCTTTTACAATGTACTTGGCTTATCACCAAGAAGCAGATAAAACCACAATATTCGTTGTTAGAGCTCTGAACAATATAAAATCGAATAGGAGGCAGTCGATCAGCTGGCCGCTAGATTTTGCAATGGTAAAATCAATAGTTTCTACTTGATTAAATCTTTTCCTAGCAGTTGTTGGTAGCTTCATAATGCTTTGCAATTTAAGTTATCTGTTTCGTCCCATCCTTTTTCTAGTTTTTTTTATAAATATTGTCATCCTAACTTATTTTATTTCAGACTGAACATGACGACACGACTAAGCCTGGAAGAAAGAAAGATAATTACAGTCTGTATCAGTGCTTTAGCTGGAAAAATATATTTGGGGGAGATCATCTACATTTCAAAAGTGCTCATATCGGTTGATACTGCGCGTTACTTCGATTCCGACTCGCGGCATGCTGTCTCGTTTGCTGATCGCCTTTCTGTCTTCAGCTATGACTTCACATAAGGAACTGGACTGCATTCCTTTACTGGAGGCCCAACACTGCTGATGAAGATAAGTGCACTGGATCGTTCCGCAAGTAATAAAATCTTCACTGTCATGTCCAAATTGTTTAGGATTCATGTTGTCTACTGACACTTCTAATTTTTGTTTGTGTGGTTCTGTTCTAATGGATTCACAATTTTTGTAAGATAACTTGGTGTTCGTGATTTTTTTCTCACTCTTGTTGCTTCGTTTTATCATCACCATTAAAACTATCCTTGCAATCAACCCACTCTTTTGAAAACTGAATGCCTACTCCTTTATATGTACACATCCCCAACTTGACTGAATTCACGGCAAATATAACAAACTAATAACTTATTTTCTACGACTAACCATTTATATTCTGTTTTGAAATATCTATACTGACCTTTAGACCAACATATGGGAAACAACGTAGAAGTACTTGCCTCTTTAATATTGCTAGTGTTACAAGCGCCTGAAAGTGTCGCATCAAAATCACCGGTACCACGTGGAGACAGTTCTAAACACTTTTTTCTTCTTCGTCCGGATTAGGCATTTTGGTTCGATATCTCATTAAACTTATATTGAAACAATAAGACTATTATTACCCTTCAATTACTATTAATTCCTCAGCAAAAACCTGGCATAAACGAACATGTGTAATATCACACGTTGCAAGGAAACAACAGCATGGCGACGGTCGACAGCATGCTTCACGTTCTAAAATCGGCAAACTTTGTATCATCTTGGTATCGCGCAGGGAAGCAATACCCAGATCTTTTCTCTCCTCCGCTACGAGTTAATGGTGATGGTCATTAGTTCTTGAATCAGTTTTAAAAAAATATAATATAAAATTTGAATATAATAATACTTCCCGGAACGCAGCACCGGCCTAACTAAAGCACTGGTCTGTATGGAAGTTTATTAGAAACAAACAGTAGTGAGGAATTCATTTCGAGGGTGCTACAAGGCGGCTCCTACAAGCCGCTTACTATACGTCGAATTTAAGGTAAATCTGTACGCACAGATCTGTTGCATTGGACACAGGACGACCTAGAAGTGTATACACAGAAAACATCATACTTGATGTGAGCTCCTACGACTTCTGGTTATATTACCTGGTTCAGGAAAGCATGTATGCCATGAAACCTTGCAATGTCAATGACCTCACTTATAGGTTACCTGTGAAATATGTCAAGGGCTATCGACTCTATGGCAGGGTTCCCAAACTTCCTTAGTCGCGGAGCACTTTTCAGGAGAGAATTTTGTCGCAAATCATTAAACATACACGCAATGAAAGTATTCAAAACAAGTATTGAAAGTCCACAATATGTCGCTTCGATAATACTGTACTTAGATTTCAGTCGGGATTACAATTATCAGATTTCGTTTCCAGCTCAACTACCATCCGCACTTGAAATTACCAAGTAACACACTGTCGTCCCATTTCACATATTTCTTTCTTTGTAACTAGATCTTTTTCAACAGTAGTTATTTTAAAATATCACTTCCCTATATAAAATTAATTTGCTTTCACTGATCTCCTGGATGATATTTACTTCCTACTTTGGTGCTACCTACTTTGATGCGGGTTCCTTTCTCCGGAAAAAGTCCTGCTTGGTGGTCCTAGTTAGAATAGAGACAAAGGGAAATAACTACCAGCTGAACATTCAAAACAATCAGTTGAAGATCCTTCTCTCTAAAAATCAGGTCACTTATTAACTGAAAAAAATTAAACCTTTCACCTATTGGGAATTTTCCTCAAACCGGACTGTCCTGCTCTCTCAGAATCTCTTCAAAGCCTAAAACGTTTCAGCTTCCAGGAACTACTGCAGGAAATATACATAAAACTACTTTCAGCAAGATTTAAGCCAACTTTAATCAACGGGAGGAAATACTTCGCATAACCTACCACATTCATTTAATTTATTTTATAGTCATAATGCAGCAAAAAACTACGATTGCATTCTGAGATTAGGTAAGTGATGAATAAGACTGATGAACAACACGGCAGAAGTCAATACAGAATTAATGTGCAGAACGGAAAAATCACCTCATAAACTGAACTAATCACCATTTTATACGATGAATTTTCAGTGTAGTTCGAAAATGAAAGCAAGATAAAATACTTTGTGTATGCTTATTGAAGTAGTAATGTAAATTCTTAATTTACTAA
This sequence comes from Lepisma saccharinum, assembly GCA_022664845.1. Lineage (NCBI taxonomy): Eukaryota > Metazoa > Arthropoda > Insecta > Zygentoma > Lepismatidae > Lepisma > Lepisma saccharinum. The sequence goes on from JAGDQP010003709.1 coordinate 50,275, forward strand.
CAATTTCTCTATAGGTTGAACTTGTTAACTTTAGCCAAAGCCTGTTGCGTTTGCGAGATTACGTTCCTCGGATATCATTTTTAAAAATAGGGGCGAGAACAACCAATTCAGGTACCATCCCAGTACTCGCCTCATCAAATATTAGGATCCCAGTACTCGCCTCATCAAATATTAGGAAACTTCAGAAAACCTGTCAAAATGGCCGACAGCGTGCCACCTCATTGCCGATCCCAACCTCGTGACTTGACCACATGAAGAAATATTCTGACTAACAACCGCTCAAGTTCTCGCTTAAATACTAGAAAAGCATTATACTAACTATAACTCTGTCGTCCATACTTGGATCGACCCAACAATCCTCACTCACTGTAGCGGACACTTCGTAACCAGACAGCACACTCGATTTACTTCACTGCCATACATCGCTTTTTAATAAGGGGCGATATAAACGCGCTTCCTTATGTGAGGTGAGGTGTAGAAACAAAATTAAAGGTTTCCAACGGTGTCAGTCAAGTACGCGCACCCAATTGATTCCAAGCATGAGGCAACATAGATCCTGTAGCAGTAGAGTGCGAATATTGTGAAAAACATACGCAACAGTTCGTTTTCACTTCCAGCACGCACACCAACTTTCGACCCTCAGATGCAACCTTACCAGGGTTGGCTGGTTTAAAACCAGGTAAAAAAAATGGTTTAAACAAAAAAAAAAAGCAAAAATGCCAGAAATAGTGTGAACTTCATGCTGACGATTCCACATACTAAACCATGTGCGTTAATTTTATACAATTTTCGCCTTGTAATCAAGGGGTTCCGGGTTCTATTCTCGACTGGGCCACAGAATTTCTCTAAAGTGCAAACCGAGTAGTGGTTCAGCTGTCACTGTAAACAGTAGGTCTTGTCCTTCATAGCCTTGCTGTTACACAAGGACGTTAAGCCTAAATAAACGAAACTATATTGTATCTTTCTGTTTGCTAGAATCCCTGTTGTCTCATAGAGAAGCCAAATAAACTTTGCCCAAATATATTGATAGAAGTTGGCAAAATTTATCGACTGCATCCAGTGACGTACATTATTATTATTATTATTATTATTATTACACAATTGCAATCAAAGCAAAAATTCTAAATATTCGTTGTTCTAATAATGTTTAGTATTGATGAAATACACCGAAATTCCGTACAAGATTTATTCGTGAACTCAAATAATCCCTACTATCTTATTCACTTCTCTTATTGATATGCAAATTAAGTCGCTGTACTTCTGACTCCGTGAACTAGCTTGGACTAAATTAATCTATAGTCTGTAGTCTTTTGAAATTGTCCATTTATTTTAATGTGTATAACTCGAGAACCGGCTTATGAAAACTGATTTGATGTTGCCCATGGTAGAATCCAGTGGCGAACGTTTGATACTGCGGCGATGAACTTTCGAGTTCCGTAAGCCGTAAGTTAGTTAGTATAACTATGTACAGTGATTTCGCTTGTGTAGTTGTTTATCTTTTTGTTCTTCTGAAGTGACCCTTAATAATTATATTCACAAGTATGCAAGATCAGTACAACGTATTTCTATCAAGTGTCCTCCGTGAATGAGTCGATACTCATCGCATTTGTAACCAAGCGGCCCCGGGTAGCTGAGTATTCCGCCTTTTATAACCCCGCTGCTGCATAAGGACATTAAGGAGAAACAAACTTATTTCTATCCATATGTAATATAAATAAATGAAGTATTTAAAACAAATAAACCTGGTTTTAAAAAAAAAAAGCTGATTCAAACAAAAACATGTTCCTTTTTTTTAACTTGTTTTTGCCAACCCTGAACCTTACTCCAATGTATTTCTGTACTGTAATGTACTTCAACACTTACAGGAATGATTCTCAAAAACATAAATAAATGCCAATTTCTTTTTCGATTAAACGGTTTGACTTAAAAATTTATTTTTTAAATATTTAAAATCAGTTGCCTCTAAAGCAATCCCCACGTATACGGAAAAGAATTATTGAATCACTTTCTTCTGAAAATGAAAAGTGTCTAATAGTCACTTTCTTGTTTTGTCCTTTACATTGGCTGTAAACTGATAGTTTTATCCATATAGCCATAAACAGTGTTCGAAATATCCCGGGCGCCACGTCGCCTTAAAATATGAGTCTGGTGCCTACCTGTATGGCCAAAACATGTAGACCTATACGTCAAACTGTATATGGCTTTTTGTAACACTTTCTTAGATTGCTGACTGTCTCTATGTGCTTATAGAAGTGCCTTGTGGCAATCATTTGCAAGGGAACCAATGACATGGGGTGTAGGGATGACACTACACCTGCCTGACCTCAACAAGACGATCCTATCAATGGTTTCCTCAAGAAATTCACGCACATACAAATTAATGCCGAGTGAACGAAAGCGCGTTAGTACAAGTTAGATTATCTCCTTATAACTACGTGAGGCTTCTGCCAACAGCATAGCCATACCAGGGTGAGTCATATGCTCGTAGCGTTTTCATGGATAATGTGCAGCACCCGCCTCCTCCTGTACCACAGAAGCCTATTCGGCGAAGCACATCCCGTCACACTGTATGGTCCTTCTCCAACGTTCCACGAGTGACACAAGCCCCTGACGATACCAGGCTGCAGGCTTTGAAGCAAATAACTCAGTAATGCCAGTTGTCACATCATCCACGGAATGGATTGTCTGCCCCGCAGGAAGTGTGCCATGGAACGAAACAGATGAAAATCAGATGGCGCAAGGTCGGGACTGTAGGGATGGGGGGGTAAAATGTCCACGCCATCCATGACCGCAATGTGCTGGCGGACTCTTCTTGACCTGTGGCATGGAGCGTTGTCAAATTGGAGGAGCAGTCGCTTTCGGTTCACCAGTGCTGGGTAACGACGGCGCACAATGTCGTATACCCGTTGCAGCTGTTCAGCATACGATGTCCCATTTACGGAACGACCATGTGGAACGAGCTCCCAGTGCACCGGACCTTCGAAATTCCACCATACACACAGCATTGTCTTCTCTTCAAACCGACCTCTCTGAACCAGTGTATGCGCCTCGGTACCTGGTCGAAGCCATGTTTCCCGGTGTCAGGATAACGAAGAAAGATCCACTTTTCATCATTCTTGTTGATCCGCCGCCAAAACCTGTCGTCAGTTGGGTTTGGAAGCAGTTCTTCACACAGGTTCACACGTTGTTGAGCTTGAGCGGGAGTCAAATCATGGGGAATCATTCTCGGTTAACTGGAGCGAAACCCAAGTTGATGCAGATGACGAACGACAATGGTTTGTGATGTCTGGACCTCATCTGCCAGCTGACGGGTACTGACTGGTTCCTGGGTTTCCTTCAACAGTGTTCAGGAGGGCATCGATATCCGTCGTCACAGGGCGTCCACCTTTGGGCTTGTCATCGAGACTGGTGTCACCAGACCGAAAACGTTGAAACCACTTTCTAGCTGTGGACGGGTGGATAGTACCTTCACCTTCTACGGCACAAATTTCCTTGGCTGCTACTGCTGCATTCAACCCCTTTTTCCAGTAATGGCGCAGACGCACACGACACACGCTTCTCCTCAGCCATTGTCCTGCCAAATGCGTATTCAACGCATAGTTCCTCCCACACACCGTTAGCGCTGTGATCAGACAGACACGTGACACGCTTTCTGCCACCACCACCTTCACCTGTTCTACACGTTGCACATGGTTTTCCAGCATCGAGTGGGCGGGGCCACCCAACGCTACGAACATGACTCACCCTGGTATGTCCGCCATGCGGCGGAGTGATACTAGTGGACACGTTATAATGGCAGTTAAAATGCCTTCCATGCGTAATAATACAGTAAAATGTATTTCACTGACATCTCCTATTACTATCACACTTAAATGATTAAATCTTGTAAATTTTCAAGATCTCTATACCCCTAGCGGAGTTCCAAATATTTACATTTCTAGACTAAATTTTACATTCTTCTAGCAAACCTAAACGAATTCTTGGTACGCTGTCATATAGCTGTTACTCTCCTAACAGGAAAAACTCCTGACAGCATAAGTCCTTCCTGCGGACAAATCTGGAAGCTTAACTTTAGCACCTTACAAATGTGAAAGTAAGCTCTCAATTTCCCCGTATATTAAGCATCACGAAGATTTTATATTACTTTCGGGTAGTCTAGTTGTCAGTCAAACATAATACAAACCCAAGTCTTACGCACCAGGATTCTATTTGCTTAGCCAGCTAATAAGACTGATGGTGCATGTAACGATTAACTGGCGTTTCCAATAAAGCATAAAGTGTAGAAGGAAAGTGTTACACGTTTGAATGGGAAAAGAGCATATGGTGTGGGTGTGTGTGTGTTGTTACAATAACAGGGCACATTAATTTATTTAACTAGTGATTGCAATACGAATATGGAATATATTCCAATAAATTAGGTGTTCATGAAAACACACTAATGCAGATGAGGTAAGAACTCTATCCTGATAGCGTAGCATGGGTATCTTTCTAATTTTCAAACTAGATTTCTTGTCATGGGTCATTTAAAAGCAATGTGATTAGCAATGCCATGTTAAGGCACGGCGAGCCTTTTGTTCAGCATCAGGCGAACAATTCTGAAACGAAATGAGGCCAGAAGAACTATAGTGGATACCAGAGTGGAATTTACGAAATGAATACAATTCCAGTGGCCCTGATTGTTTTCTAGCGCGATTTTCCTGTCACACTAGAAAAATACCTGGACGGTACTTACAAACTACGCACTCACCGACTACCTTCCAAAATCCTCTTCTACAGCCTATTCTGACAATAAGCCTGTGGCGCCTAAAGGGTTTTACTGTCAAATTTTTGTTCTTCCGTGTGGTAATTGTAACTTAAAACTTAAGAATGAGTGGATTATCATTTTTCATGTTGCTGACACTAATTTCTATGTATAGACATGACAATTGTCGTAAATGGACAGTCAAGTACAATTTTAATATTAAAAGATAACTGTTATATTATCGTGAACAAATGTTAAAGTTTAAATACAGATCATGGTTAACAGTAACTACAGTGTGTTTATATTATATGGTTCTGGATATGTGTGGAAAGTACTTCATGTCTATAAATAAAAGGTTCAGTTTAGTCGGAGAACTGCTTAATAACTGTTAAGAAGTTAAAAGGCCCCATTGTATGAGTTCTCATAACACCAAGTGAAACTAACTTTACAGAACAACTCACTATTAACATTATGTATGCCTGTACTTTATGTTCTATTGTGTTAAACTACATCCTTTATACCAAACTGTGTACTGGTCCAAAATTATAAAGCAACTGCTTTCACACTAATGATATTGCGCTTGTTACCAAATGTACGTTTCAACTGTATGCTTGATACTCCCAAAGATTTATCTTCTATACCATATGTACAATATGTGTCAACTGAACGCTAATAAACCTAAACCTATACCTACCTATCATTGTGTGCTTAATACAACAGAGCCCGGATAATAAGTATCTCTGAAATACCTGCTGTATATTGATTATTTTCATGCTAGTGTACAAACATAATATACTTATCACTGAAGTGTTATATGATGTATTTTTTACATTCGATTAACATGAATGTTGTATTCAACCCCACACTATTCAATTATTATCTGCAATTTTGTCAATAACAAAATAAAAAATGATGCCAAATACCCCGTTTTAGCCTTAATTAACAGTACAAATTAGTAAATAAAACGTGTGTGAAAATGGAAAATATAAGACACGAAAGTGTGAAAAAATATTTAATTAATTTTACGGGCGGTAACACCACTATGGCTTACGCCCTTCCCGATACGGGAGATCTTTGTCAGGTCATAAATAAGCTGTTAATTAGATAAAATACTAAAATCATACAAAAGCTGAAGATGTAAAAGGTCTTCAGAAACTGTTTATTGGTGTAAATGGCCAGTGTAACGATTAATAAAAACTAAAGACGTACTTATAGAGTCTTTAGCAGAATAACTTAAGAACCTGAAGGCTGTAAATGGACCTTTACAAAATAAAACAATAAGACAACATAAAAGTTAACAGCTACAGGGCATAATCATCTCAAAGAGACGGATAAACCTGTCTCTCGAATGTACATAAAAACTCTCCGGAACATACCTGGTTCATTCCCTCGCAATGACGCCTTGGGATCGGGGATGACGAAAGTGTGAAAGGCAAGTAGTACTGTTTAGATGGTTTCCGCGAAGGGATATAGTACATGGAGTGATTGTTACACTTTACGTGTAAGCAGCATAATGAAAACCAATTAAATTAACTTCAACCAACCCGCCTTCGCTTACTCGACATTATTCGGTAATTTCCGTAGCAAAATACTTGTCACAATCAAAAACACAGTGACACAACTCCTAGTATTTAAGGAAATTATGACACTGTGTTTCGTTATACTTTTTAGATTAAATGATAAAATGAATTTTATGGGCGGTAACAGCACTATGGCTTACGCCCGTCCCGATACGGGAAAGACCCTTATCTTGGTCATGTCAAAATTTAGCTGTTAATTAAAAGAATAAAAAAAAAGATAAAAGATGAAGATGTAAAGGGTCTTCACACTCAACTTACTGGTGTAAATGGCCAGTAGACCGAGGAAGCCCGAAAATGGATGTTCGCAAGATAAAACAAATATAGACCATAAAACTTAACAGCTAAGAAACATAATCAGATAAAATAAACGGAAATCATAAAAGTCACTGCAAAAACTAGTTAAAATATTACCGTTTAAGTTTATATCGCGGTTTCCCCTTCCTTCCCACGAGATTAAAATCCATATCCATCAGCGGGTCCTCAACCATGTCGGAGGACAAAGATGAACTTGGCTGATGGATAGTATGTGCAAACTCGTCCTCAGCTAATTGTGCAGCCAAAACGTTAGTCAAAGTCTTAATGCTCGTAGCGAGAGGTGAAGTGCGAGCTAATTTGGAGACTTTATAGGGACTAAAGGTAGGCTTAACCCGTGGAGCTCTAGAGCTCTTCACAGGTGTTTTTTGTCCCTGACTCTCCGGCGGCATATTGCTAGGAATCTCCGATTCTTTGGGCGGCTTCGGAGGGTCGTCATGCACATCAGACTCTGTTTGGGTTGATACATTAACTGTCTGGGTACCAACCGAGACAGTTTTAACTGCTATTTTGGCTACAACATGTGAAAATGCACCAGAGGGAAGGGTGCGCTGAGACTCTTTTACGCGACGTTTGGCATCGCCAGCGGATATTTTCTCTATCACCATCAGCTCTCTAATACGTTTTTCTTCTTTAAATACCGGACAGTCACGCGACCAGGCCGTGTGATCACCCTTGCAGTTAACACACTGAGGTTTCAGTGAGGTGCAAGGATCCGCACCATGGCTACTGGTACCGCATATTGCACAGACAGCAGAGGTCGCCTTACACGACGTGCTGGTGTGTCCATAGTGCTGGCATTTAAAACAGCGGAGCGGACTCGGTATATACGGACGGACAGGTAAGCAATAGAATGCTGCCTTCACGTCCTTGGGGAGCTGCGGCATGGCAAACGTCAAAATTAACGAACTCGTGGGTTTAAGTTCTCCACTCTTTCTTGTCTTAATTCGACGAACATTGACGACACCTTGACTGGCAAGTGCATCCTTAATCTCTTCTTCAGGGACATCTTGAAAGTCCCAACAAGTTATTACGCCCTGAGTAAAGTTCAGTTGACGATGCGGTTCCACTTGAACCTCGAAATGTCCTAGGGTCTTCATTCTCAAGAGATTAGTTGACTGCTTGTTAGTTAACGTCTCCACGAGCAAGGTGCCGTTGCGAAGCTTTTTAACATGTGCAAGTTCGCCGGCGACATGATTCAGTTGTTTTTGTATGATGAAAGGGGATAACCCCTTCAAACCACCTGGATTCTCGGCTTCATTCTTTACTTTAATAACAAGATATCGTGTGATAGTCGGTACGATACTTGTCTGTTCCTTTACTTCTATTCCTTCTGCTGTGTCACTGGTTGTTTCGGTAACTATATGCGCCTTCTTTCTATTATCTTCAGTGACTTTCTCTTCACTCTGTCTCTTTGGTTTCTTCTTTCCTGTGCGCGAAGGCGACTTGTTAGGATGTGTTGGAGCCATGATGAATTGTAGCCGTAAATGCCCACACTTCTCCGTCTTCGTTCTGAGGAGCCAACGAGGCTGCCGGGTACTACCCTCATCACCCTTGTCAGCAAGCTGGAAATCGAGGCGAAGTCCAATGACTTGGCGTCGAAATCACTTGTACTCCCGACTGATGGATACTTGGGACACCCACTCCCCCGAGTGTTGGCGAGACCAAAGGTCCGAAGAGCTCCCCAATGGCGCACTTCCCAGTCTCAACGAGCTAGACCATCCAAGAATCTGCCGTTAAGAACTAGGCGCTATCCAATGGTTCCGCCCCCTTTCCCCTGGGCCCAGGGGCCATCGTCAATGCAAATACATCCTGTCACATCCTTGGTCTTTGCGCGGAGGCGCAACTCACAGCAAAAGAGGAGATGAAATGATGATCATCTGTGGATGAAAATGAGGTGAATGTGAATGGAACTCCTCTATGCTGGTCCTCCTTTCAAGCAGCGTAGGTGTTTAGCTGCGAGGGCTGATTGCAGCCAGCAAAAGCCAGCTGGACGATGGGGTCGCCAATTCCCTACGCCGTATACGAGCAGCGATGGTCTGCTGCTCGGGCTATGTGATGATGCATCACGTTGCGGCCCGTAGGCCTGCGATGAGGTCGCCAATCCCCTACGCTAGTGGGAAGTAAAAATTCTCAATAGAGAAGCACTTTGGCCCTGCTATTGGACTTCCCATGGGCAGCAACGATGTCAGCAGCTGCCAGGGCTGATTGCAGCCAGTAAAACTGACTGGGCGATGGGAGCGCCACTTCCCGACGCCGGGACTTTTTAGATTACTGGCTGTCCCTACGTGTTGATGAAAACACTAGTGTGAATTACTTGTAACGAAATGAGTGATATGGAGCGTAAGTATGGAATAGCTGCCTGACTCCAACAAGGCTTCATTCTAACTTCCTTCAGATTCTTTAGGTTTTGGAATTCAAGCTTTCATACCTTGAAAATTGTCAACTTTGAGACGATCCCTAATTTGCGAGTTTTGGACTGAGTAGAGCCATTTATTCGGGCCCGGCCCGAATTTACATTGGCTCGATCAGAGCCCGGATTAGGCCAGAGAAGTGGTTGCCGAAATCAATCTTCCACTTTTCCGGGCAGTGATTCGCATCGAGTCGGACCCGAATGCAGTGCTTTATGATGGCCGCAAAAGTTTGCATGGCTTCATGCCCCGCAAAATTAATTTACGGAAGAACATTTCCAACGTGTATAAATGTCAAAATGCAAAATATGACAGCTTCGTGTCATGAAGTGTAAAATAAGAGAGCGAAACACAAGGGATTATTTATATTTAGCTTCACGAACATGCAGTGTTTTAAACGCCAGGTACATCGCGTACAGAAAAAAAAAAAAATGAACATGAAAGAAGCTTCGCTCTCGAAATACTGTTCGTGCTTTTTGTGGCAAAATACGTGTCATTCATAACACGATCTGTCACCAAGTATTTCTTCGCATACCGCTATGTTTGTGTATTGATCAACTAGAGTGTGTGAATTTAATGAATAATAATGAGACAGCTTTCCGTAACACGTTTTGGACTACTGGTTGTGGCTAGGTGTTTATAGGAGTGACTGTTTGCAACAGAGTACGTGGTACAGAGCGTACATATGGTTCAATAGTTGAGAGAAACTATGGGTTATAAAGTAGTTTATCCAGATCCTTTAGTTCTAAACTATGGTGAAAACCATGTGTAATATTCGGTTTCGGGGGGCCAAAACAAAAAAGATTTTTCATTTCTTTTCATATTTTCAAATATTCTAAAAAGTATATTCATGTTTCATCGTTGAATATACTAAAAACACAGACATTTTACACTTTACACATTGCCGGCACCCAAGCCCGTGTTCATGGGAGGCGTGCGGTTTAAGTCTGTATTGTTTCGCTTACAAAACAGTGCTACTCTTCTCAAAATAATTTCCTAACACTATCTTTCGTCAAGTCCTTCCTGTAAATTTACCTAATTTTCGCTATTTCTGGCCCCACGAAACCGAACCAAAACCATAAAGCGTTCAGGCGGGTTATGACGACCAAGCGAAGCTAGTAGTAGAGGCAAGTGTTGCACATAAACCTATTTCTTTTTGCCTTACAGAAGGTCGAAAGAAGATGGCGGCACGCTGCTTGGACTGTGAATAACGCTCTATCTGAACACAGCCTAAACACCGAGAACCAGCAACTAAAATGTGGCAGTAACACTGCACAATAAACAATAAGATTATAGACTGAACAATGTTTAGTTTATTCTGATGCTGTGATCTGTGTTCGTACTAACATTAAAATTAAATGAATGCAGTGAACTGTTGTGAATGTGTAAGGGATTGCACGGCTGAGAGAAACTGTACAAGAACAGCATCCCCGATGTTGCCGCCTCACTCAAGGTCAACCAAGTCACTGACCACAAGTGCAGTAACTAAGCAGCTTCTGGCAAAATACGAAGAAATTCTTCAAGAAGATAGTGAAAGTAAGATATCAAAGAAACAAAATAAGGATGATACGCGTATTGAGTGTCTACAAGACTTAAAAGAGTTAGAGCAGCAATTCTCTTCGGAAGTGGAACTTCAGAAGAAGGAGATCCTTGAATTAAATAAGTGTGTGCGGGAAAACGAAAAGGCCGCAGAAAACAACCTACATCAGTACAGCCGCAAAAATTGTCTTTTATTCTGAGAAATCCCGAAAACTCCGGAGGAAGACGTATATAAAAAGATTATCGATGTTTGTGAGCAATCGCTAAGCGTGAAAGTAACCATGGATGATTTTGACCGGGCCCATAGGCTGGTTGTGGTAGACTGTAATCAGAAGTTGTTCAAGATGGTGCTAGACGCATAATTGCAAAATTCATTTTTTATCGAACACGAGACAATTTGGAAAGCGAAAAGGAACTTGAAAGGGACAAAAATCCTCGTGATGGAGTCACTGACCCCTGAAAGGCAAACAATGCTAAAACAAGTGAAGGAACGGGTTGATCCTCGCTCCGTTTAGACATCTAATGGTAAAATTATGGCGAAAGTAGGAAGCAGGAAGATTGTTATTGTGCATAACGAAGACTTCCACTTGCTAGGAAACTAGTTGCTTTCAGCCAGGGATGTACCGATATATCGGTATCGGTGATATCAGCCACTTCTTTGTAGTATCGGTATCGGCAAATGGACACCGATACTTACAGATACATTTTCCGAATTATTTTTAATTTGTTTAACATTAACAACACTGACACTCATCTTTCATGGGTCTCTTTAGACTTAAAATTCGTCTAAATGATTATCGATGGTATAATCGATTTCTTTATGCATGTGTACGCCTTTGAATTGCACAACTCAAATGATATTTTTAGTCCGTCCATACCAAAATAGTAGCTCATGTTAAAAAGAAAGAAGTAGCAGTCCAAAGGTAACTTCAGTCAGGAAGGCACATCCGGGATTCGAATTTCGGATCTCAAACGAGTCAGAGGTTTCGATTAAGAACAAAATGCTTTGCATGTGAACCACTCTACGCTCATTTTGCCAGTATTTTCCCTTTAGTCTGTACTTACTTACATATTAGAAAAGGTAACGGTGTTTACTGTACAATGCGTACGCGCCGGGAACGGCGCATGGGGGACTCCACATATTGGTGAAGTGGTTGGTCACTGGTCAGTCCCACGCTCAGCCGCCTTTACCTCCCAAAAGTGCCCAGGAGTACAAAAGGACAGTTCGATACTCAATTTGATAATAATATATTTTCTGTGTCTAACGTAATACGAAATTCTGTTTTATATTTTTGTATGTGAAATTTTGGCCTTATATCTTATATTATTACAATGTTGATAAATTCATTATTTTGAAGAAGTCTTATAATATATAGTAAATGTGTCTAAAAGTATCGGTCTCTTCAGTATCGTTATCGGTACATCCCTACTTTCAGCACGCGTTTTCCTGATACAAATAGATATCGGCGAGTTTAGTGTAAATAATTGTAATTTCTTCTTTTCTTTTTAAACTTTTTTTCAGTGTAACATCACGGTTCTTGTGTGGAGGGTGATAGGTATTATTAAATCTGTGGTAGGTGTTTTTTATTTTTTAAACAAGTTTCAAAGGATTTGGAAAATGAGTTTTGAAATCAAAAACAAATGTTAACTTGTAAATTTGTGTGTTCTTTGTATTAAAAAAAAAAAAAAAAGGATTGGAAAAGTGCTGCATAAGTAGATGGTGTCAATATTATGTAATCCTCTTATTTACAATCGCGAAATTCAATTCAACTACGCATGAGAATAACTGGTCATTGCTGCTGTGGGTAAGTGATGATACATTTATTTATTTTTGTTGTCAGAATGATATCGAATGAAGGATCTATATCCCCCAATGATCTGTTTTTCAGATAGCTATGAGAATTGCCCGAAGCTCAACCTGAATTGCCCTTTTTTCAAGTGACCGAATTACAAATACATTCACTTTTATGGCAAGAATTTGCTGGGACTCCCAAAGGGTTACAAAATAGTACATTTAAACTTCCAATCTCTTCTATCGCATATAAATGAGATTCGTGATTTATTCAAACATGCTCAACTACTATGTATTCTTTTGTCAGAAACGTGGTTTAAACCTACAATAGCAAGTGAGGTAGTTGAACTCCAAGGTTATAGTATTTTAAGAAATGATAGGACGCTAAAAGGTGCAGGTAAGTGGCTATATACTTAAGAAAAGGTATAACTGGCAGGGTAATCTATCAGTCGCCTACTGAATACTCAAGTAGTGTCGAGTATGATTTGTGAAATTAAAATATTGATTATAAAAATCATGATCGCTGTGGTCTACCGAAACACGCCACTAGATAACCTAAAAAGCTTTGAAAACGATATGATTAAAGATAAATATAAACATCGCATAGTAATGGGTGATTTAAACATCGACGCCTTGCGGGATTCAAGGGAATCGATGGGTTATAAATGTATGCTTCAGACACTCGACTTAAACTTGTGTCGCCTGGGACCCAAACATTACTCAGGAAGCTCTGAGTCTGCTATTGAAAATAACGCAGTATCGTATCTCGAGAAAACGGCTAAATTCGGCAAACTTCCTGTCCCTGGCATTTCCTGTCATGATTTGATCTACCTCGTATATTCAGTTAATCCCACAAAAGCTCAACATAAAATAATAAACTATCGAAATCTCAGAAATGTAAATAAAGAGAATCTATATGCAGATGCCACTCTCATACCCTGGCAGTTAATAACATATAATTGGTTGGTGGATGAAAATGTAGATATTCTTAATTCACAGATATTGTATTTGTATGACAACCATGCATCATGCACCACCAAAAGTTAAAGAGTGAAACATAATTCAAATCCCTGGATGACAGATTATATACAACAGCTGAGAATGGAAAGAGAGAAAACCTACAAAAGATACAGGAAAGAAGTAAATGCTAAGTCCGAACTTGGTCAGGAATTTTTTCAGATTTACAAACGACTCGGAAACCAGTATACCCAAGCTATACGACGGACAAGAAGAATCATTTTGAAAGTTTACTGGAAGATCTTAAAGATAGCAGCAACTATGGAGGAAACTTAACAATTTAGGCACAAATATAAACAACAAAGACGAATATATTTCTGTAGACTCCAACATATTGAATGAATTCTTTGCCCAAAGACTGTGAAACACGAACCTATTAGCAAGCTTGCAAAAATGATATGTTCCATTTCACTTCAATTTTACTTTCGTGAGCGCAGCAGATTAAAAATAAAACATGTATGTGTAGTTGAGTGTGTATGTTTTGGTGGTGGGGTTCTATGTAGGGTGTGGGAGGGGGTACTTGTGTTCATGTCGGGGGAATGGGATATAATTAATATTTTACATATCTTTTTTTCTTTGTAATAAGTGTCTAATTGTATTTTTATATCTATATGTGCGAATATGTATCATGGTTAGATGGAAGACAAGGCTATCAGCCTTAATTTTGCCATGTTAAATAATAGTCTAAGTGTAAAAACAATTTCTGATGGCTCAGGCTAGCAACCGAATGTGCGCATATCAACAAGTCTTGACTTGGTTTCTGCACCGCTCGCAGAATACAAACACACAGTTATCCACACGAGTAATTCTCTAATGCGGTTATAATTCAAGAGCCGCACTCAAATGGGCAGTAAAAGCTTTATGTAAGAGCACACACTAATTTTCTTGATCGGGTAAAATTCAGTTTCGGGTGAGGAGGCAACATAAATTTTTAACACTTTTTCTCATTATTTTCTTTGCAAATTTTGTTAGTTACCTTAGGTTAGGTTGGCCCCCTGAAACCGAACCTCCTGACCTATGAGAAAAATGCTGAACTATTATGAATCGAGAAATTAACATCTTGTATATAGTGTACAAGGGTCCCAGTAGAAGTTAAGGAATGAGTCTCGTACAGTAGCTAGGCTTATTTCCTATGTATTTGTATATTAGGAAGGTTCTAAAACGTAGGTCCCTCTATATTTGTGCCGATGTGTACGTAATTGAAGATAAGAAATGTAAGTAATTAGTAACTAAAAATTAACTTTGGACAATTGTATCAACCAAACACAAACAATTACTTCTACGGGACCATTACATTACAATTTTGCTGTTTAGGGAAAACACATCTACCCCACACTAAAGTTCATTCAACTTAGCTTAGTCTACAAGCGCGGTTTATAAAAACAATTTCCAACAGTCATACGGGGACATCTTTCAACGCATTGCTTGTCGACCTGTTGATCTCAAATACAGTCTTTATTTTGCAATACACCAAAAATTATATCTCCCTTCACACTAGCTTGTTATAGCATAGCGCCTTAATCGTACCAGTTCTCTGAAGACGCTAGAGATAATTACAGGCTACGCCAAAACACGAATAATTTTCATGCCAGCTTTGGTGAATTACAGATTTGCCGAAACGCTTTAAAACTCCGTGGACACATCTCGCTTAATGAATAAAAGTACCCCATATTAACCAAGTAACATACGCACAAAACCGTAATGCATTCAAAACAACATTCAATTTACGCAATCTTTCCCGCTAAACACAGAAAACAAAATCCGTGCACTCGGTTTTGTTAGCAATATAACTTTCTATTGGGCATTGCATGGCTTGCTATGAATAAAGCTGGGCATAAATTATTATTATACTTTTCCCTATATTTCCAGGTATCTCAACTGAAGTACTTGAAAAGGAAATAAAGTTAGAGCAACACCAACTTACCTCTATCGTCCTCTTCTTCACAACCGCTTTTTAATGACGCTTCACTCTTACCTTTATATCCATCCGCTTTTTCAAATTTAACTATAACATTATTGATATCCAGAAGTAGTTACTAGTAAACAATATTTTATACATTATAACAGATAGTAACCGAATTATTCTAAATACTTATTGTACTAATAATATACTTGACTCCTGGAAGTTCGAAATTTTTGCAGAGTGCGGATTAATTTCTGCAAGTTCAATTCAAGTTCAAATCGAACGGGATCACGTAATTGGCTGGTTTTAAGGGAGGTCCAGAGCTGCCAACCGGCATAAATTTATTCCCTACTTCGCAAGTTCGCTAGTGGAGTGGCGTTCTTCCATGTAGTAACGTAAACTGCCACTAGAGTGCAGGAAAGTTGTAAAAAATAGATCGTTTCTTGATTTACGCAATACACAAAATGATTTACGGACAGGGTTCGAAATGAAAATTTTCACGAAACGAAACGATTTACCTCGTTAACACGGTATTGTCCTTTTTGCCTATGATTATCATATTGACGAATGGAACAAGAAGATCCCAGATATGCACGAACAGGAACGACGTTGCGGTTTGCTTCGGTTCATTTCGAACCCTGCTTACGGGTAATGACTAGTGACGTACCCAGTTTTCGAACAGTTTTCTCTTTATTCTACTTCGAACATAAATTCAGGTGTTTAACGCTTCTTCGGCATTAAACTCCAGTTTTTCTTTCAGAGAAGAACTTCTCCGGGAAGGTACTTTCTATTTTACCGCGGGGTGGATTAGATTCCATCCCCAAGAGCACATCATACCCAAAAATATTCCACATGACTTCCGAATTTACCTGAAGCATTGGGAATACCTGGAATGTTCTTTGGAAATAAAATTCTCAGCATTTTCAGGGTTTATTTCCATTTTTTATGTAAAGTGTTCACATATCCCTACAGGTTCGTTTACCGGTGCCGGCCATCCTTAAGCTGATTTTGCCTGGTTTCTCTTGGTCGCACCAGCTAAATGGTAGTAGTCCAGTCAATTGACCGAATAACCTAGAACAAATTGCAACAAAAATGCTGTTTGTGGTTTCTGATTAACATATCAAAAATCTTCCAAAATTTGAATGGCTAAAGTCCGCTATTTTGGGCCGCCATCTGGTCGTAAAGGGTTGGATATATAAATTTAACGGGAATTCGGTTTCTACTAGACTCATTTTCATAAGCTTGGTGTCAAAAGCAATGACAAAGATGTAGAATTAGCTGGTAGACAGTATTCGACAATAAAAAGAGGTTAAAAGCATAAGGTGAATAAAGATATGCTAATTATTAATTCTCTGGTTAAATGATATGCAGAAAGATGCGCACATATTGGACACAAAACAAAACTCACGAGATATGTGAAACCAACACAATTGCATTGCAGATAATTTTTATACCACCCGTCCGGGACTGGCCCGGACAGTCCAAGAATCAATGGCTGCACACTTTTGCTTCCGGAGAAATTATGCTCTGACCTTAGCAGTAGTTCAAACTCACTTACAAATATGAGTAGCTTACTCTTCGTGCCTTGTTTGTCATATCTGTCAATGGACTAGAAACTAGAATGTCATTCTTTCCTGCTGAGAGATAAGCTCAAAAATAGGTTAACTCACGACGCCACTAACCAACAGACATGACCCCAAGAGACCATGTGACCGAAATCCAGAAAGAGGGTATAAAAATATTCCAATATGGTTATTATGATTTTCAGCCAACTAAATCCCTCATAACACGTGTAAATTTTATACTTACGCGTTTTCTTTTAGTTGTAACTGATAAGTTTTTTTTCCATTACATATTGTTCCATAAGATCTTATATTTTCATTTGGAGGATTACTTTGCTGGAAATAAATTTGTGCAGGATCATTTTTTTTTTTTAATCTTCTCGTGTAAACTTTGACGTTACTGCTTCCCTTTCATTATATACAGGCAAAATAACACCGACAAAACATTTTCACGGGATTTTTAATACTAAAATCAAAAGAGGATAAAATGTTTCATTTCAACGATATAGACTTCCGAAAGCGTGGGAAAATGAGTTTTAAAGCTTGATATTTCCAAACGTCGAACAGAAGAATTGAGGCGTCATGGTACCCTCAAATATTTCAAACTTAAAATTGCTATATTTCAAGAGTAAAAATCCGGGACGCTACCACTTTACGAAAATCTTTGAAATGTGCAAAATAAAAAAGGGTTAAACACTTGAATTATTATCCTTGTGTTAAAAACTACGTCAATTTTATATCCAATACTCTGCACGTAATCGCAATAAAAATGATACTACTTCTAAAAATTTTAAAATATTCCCTGGTCGAAGTACGTGCCCATTGTTGTGTAAAAGGAAGAAAAGTTAAAAAATCTACAATCAACAATACAAGAAAATATATTTCCCTAGCTCATAAGTTTTTATTTCATCTAATTTTTAAACATTTCTCAATGTTGCCTTGCCGATTTTACTAAACAAAGTATATTTTTTCTTGGTATTTTTCTGGTCAGCCGAAAATTACAAAAAAATCAATCGGTGGTTCAAATATCTCCGAAACAGGTTGCAGATAAAAACTATGAGTAATACCGCAGTACCCATTGAGCAAAAAAACGCTTTGTCCCTAACCAAATGAATTAGATGTTTCGTTCAATATTAAGGTGAATTGAATCGTGAACTTGAATAAAATCATTGTTCTATGTAGTCAAGACTTTTTTTAAAACTTTGAGATGCTATATTCATTAACTGAAGTGAATATAATCGTGTAAAAAGAAAGGAAACAATAATTCACCCCTTCCTCTATTCTTCGATGCAAACCGGGACATTTATACGTTCCGAGAATTATTTTCGGGATACCGGAAGCAGATCTCGATTCTGGTACGGTCCCGGATTTTCCGGGACGAATAGTAACCCTAATCAAACCTTTTCTATTAAAAAATGCATTTCAAAATTGTGCAATGGGTGGACAAGGGATTTTTCCTAAGGAAGTAGGAGACCACCCCGGAGTCCTGCTTTGACCGTCTGTCTGTCGACAACTTTCAACTCAGGAACTACTAAGCCTGGTGGTTAAGGTATTGTTGGAAAGGTCTTGGGACGAGTTCAATCCCGTATTATTCATCCACATCACAGGGGCGGGGCTCGAAATACCGGGAGAGGGAAATATTCAACTCAAGAACTGTTAGACCTAGGAAAATAGTTGGGGTGTCGTTGTTAATATCTCGGCGCAATTTTTCCAACGGGCATTAATAATCCAAGGATGCTCGCTGCTGAAGCTGTAGCTCATACGCACAGTCCCCCGAGTGGAATCCGCCACAATTGTTTTTAGAAATGCTTTTGATAATGAGCTCAAATGAAGTTGGAAGCAAACAAAATCCTAAATTCTAATACTGAACCTAGAAATTTCTTAGACTCGATCGAAATAATTAAATATATTTACTTATATACTTACTTTGGGCTGCTGGAGATCTCTTGATAAACTTGGTAAAGTTTATTTTTATATGGGCCAGTCTAGTAGCTTTGGACTTCGGTCCGTCGCGATTCGCCTATAGCTGTTAAGTGTTAAAATCCACATCCATGCCCCTACCGGGACTCGAACCCAGGATCTTCGAGCCGATGGCTTACCGCCGCAAACCGCTCGGTCACCCGGCCGGCGCTGGAGATCTCTTCTTGAAACTTTTGACAGTGTGTATTAGCTTCCTTTTTTATTTAATATCAACAGCTTTGTACAAATGTCCCAGAAATTATTGATAAATTGCAGCATAATATTCAAAAACACTGTCACCAAAACAAAACAAACTTCACTATAGGCCCTACGTATTGCACACAAGGTTTTTCCCTCACAACTAATAATGAACGAAATTAACACCATGGTGTCTATGTAATTTAGTCAGTATCACGATCCCTCTTCATCCTATTATTACCAATAATTAATATACTACTACAGTATATACTTCCGATTTGTAGGATCAATGACGTTTGTTTGTTTATCCATTTCCCTATCCTGACGCCACTCAGCCTATAGCGTCTCGAGAATAGAAACAGCGCAGAATATTCACAGTTATTGTCGGAAACGAGTAACAAAGAGGGTTTATGAGACTTCTATTTGGTGACACCTTTGGCGCTTCGTTCTTGTGAACAATTTTTAAAAACCAATGAATGTTTTTGAATTAGCTTATGAATGGTGGAATCTGAAAGGAATAGGAAGGGGAGAAAATATGCCTTATTTTCCATTTGCAACTAATCCTGCCCTAAACTGCCTTTGGGAATGGGTAAAGCACTGTTTTATGACAAACCGACCTGGTTTGTGTTTAAAAAAACAGTATTTGTTTGTTCATACAATTTTCTTCCTTTCTATTCATTATTTTCAAATCTAGAGAAAGGTCAAGTTCTTCAACATCAGCCCACAACCCCTCAACCCTTGTGATCATAAAGTACACCGCAGTTGTGAGCAGTGTTATCTACGTTTTATCGTCTGTCTCTCTCTCTCTCTCTCTTTCTTTCTTTCTTTATTCCCAAAAATCTCCTTTTCCCGGTTCAAAGGGGAAAATTGGCAGGATATAGCAGCCATGATTGACAGCGTAAGAGGTCGGGGAAGAGCAAAGGAAGCCAAGTGAATGTCCAAGGATCCTTCAAATTCTCCTTTGCTTTCAGCGAGTTTATGATATTAATATAAAAGTGGAGAAAGTGTAGAGATTTTACAGAGGCAAGGGCGCCGATCCCGGGGGGGGGGGTTTGGGGGCCCTGCCCCCCAAAGTTGAAGTGAGCCCCCGTAATGAGGGGGCCCAAATGATAAGGTGAAGTCGATTCTCCTATTTCTATAGTACATGGTCATTCGTTTTCCCTTTCTGCTAAGCTTATCTCCCTTTGGCAAATCTATTTCAATGATAAATTCCTCCCTGAAACTCGTAATATCCCTCTCCTGGCTAAAGGAGTTAATTCGTGCATTGCTTGTGTTGTTTCTGGGGTTTCGTGCATAACATCGATAAAGACCATTTAGTAAGAAAAGAAAAGATAAAGAAAGGAAAGAATGAAAGAAAAAATGAAAACGTATTTTTTGTCCTTTAACGCTCGGAACGCCAAGATCGGGCCATAAATGACCCATACAGTCAAAATAGAATTTTTGTCCATTAGTCATTAAATGGAAGACTGAAATTATGTTTATCTTCACGTACGTGTCCAAAAATCTTATGGCAGAAAATGACGTTAAACCCATGTATTTATTGTGTAATAATTTAAGAAAATCAAGCATGGGTCAATTTAACCCAATCTTGGCGTTTTGTGTAACTATTTTTAAATGTCATTTTATATTAAAATAACAAGTTTTTGTTGGTTCTAGTTATCACACGTCTCTTTCCAAACGACATACACTTTATAATTTCTCAATCAAGGAGCGAAGAAACGTAGACGATGCTGCTTGTGTAATGTTAAAGACAACTACTCCGCATAATGTCAGCTTTATTTGCAAGAATCAGAATACAACAGATACGGTGTGTTTTACATGTGAGAGTGAAAGAATAAGGTAGTTTGATTATGGTAATCTTATATGTAGTACTTTATGTGTAAATAAGTAAGAGACTCATGGAACCTTCATTTTTGTGCAGCCATGAAAATGTTTACAAGGTTAATATGATGTATTATTTTTTTTGTATTTTTATTATTTTGTAGTATCTTCTTGTAAAAATAAACATCAATAAATAAATACAATACAATGCAATAAATATAATGCAATAAATACACCCATACTCTAAAATACCTTGATTTAAAAAAAAATACTTTATTTGATACGAGAAATATATATGGGTCGAAAATGACTCATCTTGGCGTTCCGAAGATTAAGGATCATTCATCGTAATTTTGTCACACACAAACATAATTTAAGAAAAAGAAATAAAAAATAAAAAAAGTAAGTGACATGAAGAACTCACACAAAAGTATGAGTAGACTTGCACTAGGAAATATATCCGTCAAACTGCTGTTTGCATGCAATTATTGTTTACCGTATATACCGTAATTTTGAGTTTCTAATACAACATATAAATAGGGAAACTATATACAGCGGGTAAGAAAAGGATTTGCACAACTTCAACAAGGAGGAAAAACAGACTGTATCACACGTAAATCACTTACCAATTTGAAATCTCTCGCCCTTTTATGAAAATTTGGATGCCTTAGATAGAATACTTTAGCACTAACTACCACTCCATACACCTGTAAGGTAACAGGCAACGAGAGAGTGAGGACAACGTAAATTCATCGCATAAAATGTATTTGGACAACGCAATACTATTCTCGAAATAAATGTTTTATGTATCCTTTTGTGTACAAGAGAAGTCTACGTAGTGTATTGAAGCAATCCACACCGCATCAGGAAAATCATAGCTTGTTTGCAAGTTATGCTTTACCGTTGAATACATTATAAAGAAACATAAAACAGAGCAATTATTGTGGAATAGAATCCATTCCGACCAACCAAGAAAGCTAACTGCGCGGAATTAAAACTACATTCTTCATTATGTGAATAGAACTCAAAGAATTAGCGCTAAAGATTTAGCTACTTCACTCGCCTAGGATATGCAAGTTAATGTTATACCACAAACAATCCAAAATTCATTGAAAAAAATGAGATAATGATGTGTATTCGGGGTATGAATACTGGCCACTCCATTAGTAATTCCACAATCCCAAATCATAACAGACCCTAAAACATTTTTACCAATTTAAGCAATGTTCTGCTTTCTGAAAGCTTCATTCTTCTTTCAGCACACGTCCTGATATCCATAACTACAATATAAGTTTATCTTCGTCTCATCCTGAAAAAAAGCAAACTTGTTTCCAAAATTCCAGGCACTCATATTTATATTTTTTGGGAAATTAGAACTTCTTCTTTCTGGTTTCTTCTGATATGTGTGTTTTGTTTCTGGCTACAACCTTCTGAATCCTATTTTTTTTTCACATCTACACATCTGTAACATTAACTTGTATATCCTAGGCAAGTGAAGTAGCCAAACCTTTATCACTGATTCTTTGAGTTTTGTTCACAGAATGAAGAATGTAGGTTTCATTCCGGACAGTTAGTTTCCTTAGTTGACCAGAACGAATCCCCAATAGTTATTCTGTTTTATGTTTCATTATGATGTATCCAAAGCTAGAGCATGGCTTTCCAACAAGCTTGGCTATGTCTCAGTACGTTTTACCTTCCACACGTAATTTGAAATTAAAGTGAGTAGTTCCAATGTTGTTCAATTCACTTTGTTCCCCATGCTGCTTCTTTGTGCCTGACACGGTGTGGATTGCTTCAATACACCACACAGAGTGCTTTTGTACAGAATAGGGTACCTAAAACATTTCTTTCGAGAGTAGTATGGTGTTGTCCAAATACGTTTTTTGCGATAAATTTACGTAGTTGTCACTCTTTCGTTCCCTGTTACCTTACAGGTGTATAGCATTCTATCTAACGTATCCAAATTATCATAAAAGGGCAAGATATTTTGAAATGGGCCACCTTTTGCGTGTGGTAAGTTTGTTTTTCCTCTTTGTTGAACTTGTCCAAATATTGTTTTTCTCACTGTAATTCTGAAGCTTCTTGAACCATGCCTGTCGAGATCGAAAACCGAGAATTAAAAGAAGAAAAACAATATTTGTCCAATAAAGCAGTAGCACGGCAGAAGGGTGAGCCGGACAGAAAGAGAACCAAATTTGGAAAAGCCGAGTAACTCCTTTGCATAGGCTAACATCAATTTCTGTTATTTCCTAAGTTTATTTTCTAGTAACAGCAGAAACTTTGTTCTTATTAGTTAGAACATGATATGCTTTAGTGATTTTGTTTTAACGTTATACAAACATAGTTAAATTCTTTAATAGCTGGGCCTGGGGAAGCTTTCATTTATTATTATGTTTTTTTTTATGAATATACAATATTTGGCAAAATTTTAATTGGATTTTTTAAGATATGTGCGTCTAAGATATCTGGCAACAAAAGTATATCTGAATGGGCCCCCCCAAAGTTAGACAGAAATCGGCGCCCTTGTACAGAGGGTCCTTTGTTTTGTAACAGAGTTAGAGATGTTAGCTTGCCCATTAGTTTTGTATGTCTAACTAGATAATTTTAGAATACCGGTACGACCCTAACGCTACAAGTAGTAGCAAATGTGTTCATCTTTATTGGATAACATTACACTTCCTAGACAAAAGGGCCGGCGGGAGGGGGGACACATAGTAATACACTGAAACTTCTATATAGTGGACAGTAACGGGGAACGTAAAACTGCCCGTTATTCGGAAAAAGCTTAGGATGCAACACAAGAAAAATTACTGCAATGTACACACAAATTTGGGCAACATTGCTGTTTACTGTATTTTCATACGTACACTAATGCAGTTTTCTAAGTACAGTAAAAAAAAATTGAAATTCACATGTTGTTTTTATGTACGTACTACCTAACACAAACACAAAAAGTACTAAACAATATGAACTTTTAAGAGAAACTAATAAACAAGATATACAATATCTTGCTCAACAATGCGCGATAATGGAAATCCTGCCAGTTGTTGTTTAAAATTCCAGAAAATAGGAGAGTTTTATTCTTGGCTGTCCGTTATTTGGAAATTCTACATAGGCGCTGGGGAATAGTTTTCAGTGTCCGCGTCCGTTATTAAGAATGTCCGCTATTCAGAATTAACTTTTCCATTGTACCGAATGATGTTCTGCCAGGGATTTTAAAAGTGGCCGTTATTTAGAGGTGTCCGCTTTCTAGAGGTGTTCGTTAGGAGAAGTTTCACTGTATTCGTTTTCCCGGCCGGGCCAATCCGACCCTGGTTTCAAATTTTCTGGAGCCTTTAAAAGTACTTTCGGAGTCGTTCAACCGTTTCACGAGAGAAGAGGTTTCTCTGAAAGAAACCCTGAGCGAACACAAAGCTAGCTGGCATGACAATGCTTCTGAGAGTTATTTGCATTCAGCTAATACAGTATTTAAATTTTAGTCTGGCCGATTCTGTAAAGTAATTTTTGTTTATCCACAGAGCCAAAATTGAAAGTATAATGGACTACAGCAGGATTTAGCCTGGCATGGACAGGCCTTTCTGATAACGTTTAACCTGGTCCCACCAGGCCCGAAATCCATCCGTGGCTACATGGGCATACCTGACAGTCCTGACAAAGACGGCAAAGTCACAATACCGTGTAACAAATATTTTGGTAGATATAGGCCAGTAGGCCTACTTGTCTTCACAAATGCAAGTGAGGCTTTTCTACAAAGTGAATAAAACAGAAAGGAGAATCACAATAGGAACACAGAGCAACCTGCAAATTCTCTCTCTATTGACACGGTGTCAAATGCCTCTTTATTTTACACTCTTGAAGTTGCTCTGTTACGTTTAATGATAGGGACGTATGTAGAGAGGGGGATCCTGGGGGGCGGACCCCGCCCCCAAATTCAGATTTTTTTGTGAGATTAGTATCATTTTTATCGTGTGCTTTTGAAGGTTGCTCTGATGTGTCTATTGTCCTTGTAACTATTATGATTCTCCCTTCTGTTTTACTCACTTTGTGGAAAACCCTCACTTACATTTTTTAAGACAAATACTGACCTATATCTGGCAAACTATTTGTTACACGCTGGAGTGGCTTTGCAACCTTTATCAGCACTGTCAAATATGTTTAAATGCCTGCTCAAACCGAAACTGTCTCCCCATTGCTCCAAACTTTAATGCCCTCTAGCGGAGAAACGAGACCTTACACGGTCGAATTACTTTGCAGACATTATCAGCATCAAGGTACGAATATATATATGCGAAGTCTTATAAAAAAATCTTATTTTAACCGAAATACTCCCCTTGTAAGAGGAGGCGTTTGTGGCATGTATTTCACTACTCTATATTCGATTATATTTGTACGTTCCACATGTTTCAGGCATAACTAAATCGCTTCCAAGGGACCTATTTTGTTAATCAGATTATTATATGTTAGTTAATTTTGTCAATTGGCTTCATGGAGAGTAAAAACTAGATAGACGTCGCAGTGGGAGATGCCGTGTCATATTTCTCCAACACACGTTATTAAGCCAGTTATTATTAGCAACGCGGACGCAGACAAAGTACTGAAACTTTCAAGAAGAAAGTGTTCTAGAAAGTATCTCGTGGTAGCTTAAATTAGGAGCATGAGGCTGGGTGGCTTCTCTGCCATACAGACAGGAGAGACACCACGAATTTTGTATGTGACAAATGCCCCAGTTCAGAATGTACAATTGATGTAATTGAAAAAAAATTAACGAGTTGTGTAATCAATGTATTCTTTGAATTACATTTGTAAAATAATATGAACAAAGAATCGTACGTAAAATATTGCGGTCTCCAGTGACACCAACAGTCTCCACTAGAAACCCCAACCTTTCTACCGAGGCAGTCATATGGTCCGAAGTATTGGGCCTGGATCTCAGGGTTACGAATTCGAATCCCGCATGCGGAATAGATTATTGTGGATTTTTAACAAACATTGCACTCCCATAATCGTCTTCGAGAACTACGAAGGGAAAGTAGCCTGAACTAAAGAAGAAATAGCTTCGAATTAATGGACAAATTTCACACTAGACAAGGAAACTGAAGAATGCCAAGATTATATACAAGCTGCCATGGAAGAAAGGAGGACGAACGTAAGTCCTTTCCGTCTATACTCACAGTCTTCAATGGAAGATGAGGTGAATACTTGTACACTGTTAATAAATTTTCTCATTGATTCCTGGAAAAAGATAGGCAGTTATAGCTGCTTGAACATATCCAGTAACTTGATTAAAAAAAATAGCTACCTTGCAGTGGTCAGCATAATAAAAACAAAAACCTGAAGCGAGATTTGAATACGGGTTGTTCAGTTAGAAGTTCATCGCCTTTCTTACTGAACTAAACTATTAGCGATAAGAAAGCTCTAAATACAAACGGAATGGAGGGTCAGAAATACATAAACAAAGTAACTCCCAGGACTTGCGCCATGTTCTAATCACTTTTTCTTTGTCAAGTCAGAATTACAATCCACAATATCTAAGAATACTCCCATTTCTGTTCAAATACGTAATTAAAATGATGGCAACAAACACTTGATCGGAATTGTACTTTTGATTACGATAAGAAACCATTTTCTCTTTCCGCATGTGAGAAAATTACATTGAAACTGAAAAATATCGCGCAAAACATATATATATGTGTTTTTTCAGGATTACTTCAAATACGTGCGTTTGGTTGATACATTACGTGACACTTCCAACATTCCCCAAATGTTTGTACCGGATGACTACAAAACTATTTCAACACAACTTCAGCTGTTGACCGGATACGGTGCTCAGTATGTTGGATATTCCTACACGAAGATTATATTCCAGTACAATATATTAAGATCTTTGAAACATTTATGGGAGAGAAACGTAGCGGAATGAAGTACAAATAAGGGAATTAAAAATAAGCGAATTAAAAGTATATTTTGACGTCTTTTTTACTCTATCTCACACTGACAGGGGAGAGGCCCCAAAACACTGATTCCTAATATGATGCTAGTAGGAGTGACGTCCCTTTTTGTTGTTTTTAGGCCCTCGGGCGATAACGGTACCTAACCTGCTTTTAGGTCAGTGACATAACGGTATGATGACGTTCACGGTCATTGATCGCGTTCGTTTTGGTTCATTCTATGCTGACGTAACCTACATTTTGTTTCTTGCATTTTCATCCTTGAGAAATAACTTAATGGTGACGTTACATCTTTCGATGTGTGGATATCTTTCGATGCTGACCTAACGTAACTTTATTTCCATCCAGAAAGTTCTAGAACGTTCATTGACCTTTTATTTTTATCTTTAAAAATGCTAAAACATGAACTTTCTAGAACTTCAATAGAAAGTAGGACGGCTTTCTTGAACATTCTGCAAAGTAGGTCATAGGCTTACTATAAATTCCTTGTGCTCAGTTGTGTTATAACCACGGCAGAGAACAGCAGTGCTGTTAACGTATCGGTAACTTCAGCTGCAGTAAGTGAGAAGCCCTCTTGTTGATGCCGTTCGAAATGGGTAGATCAACCGTGCATACTAAAATTCATTTCGTCACTGGGATACGAAAGAAATCCTTATTTGTTTTTCATGCATATTTTGGAAGAAGTAGAAAAGTGAACATCAGTGTATGGCTTATCTAATTCCTGGATGTCCGTTAAGTGAATAGAATCGTTTACAATATTTAAATGATAGTGTTTATCGAGTGCTACTAAATCCGAAGAATATAGATGATATATTTATGTTATATGTAAATACTCATCCTGGATCAAACCATTTAAGGGCGAACTTTGAATATGGTCTTCGTTACTAAAGCGAAACAGAAAAGTGGAGCTACGGCAAGAACTACTAATACAGGACAGATTTGGTGCATGTGAGTAGATGATTGGACTAAGTGTAAAGGGTAATATAATTTCACTTTGTCATGAGTTTAGAAAGAGAATTATGGTGTGAAAAGTCTTACTCCACAGACAGTTTTATTTCTGCTTTAGAAGAAAAAGAACGTGCTGCAAATACATTAATAGACTTTGAATTTAGTTGTCCTACATTATCAGTAGTGAATAACATTCAAAGTGGAAATGAATCTTTTTCACTAGATAAAAAAGTGAACAGTGGACCTTTAGTTGATTCTTCCCACGCCTTTGAAAACTATTGGGAAATTAAAGTATATTTCTGCTAGTGGTGAAAATAATTTACTTACAAGGAACACTACCCAAGTGTAAATCTCCGATTTTGATAACATTTGGCAGGTAGTTACTGTTGGACATATTGACCTATGCTAGTTGAAGTATTAACTAGTTTCTGATTGGTTGATGGAAGTTCAACAGTGATTGATTGACAGCAGTACATGGGCAGAGCAGTGACTAGAGCATCTGGCTGTGACGTACTACAAGTTACAGATAGTTATTCAGAAGTGTGTGTTATAGTGCTTGTGTGTTACAAGTTGTGTGCTGTGTGATGGTGAAGAGTCACGACACAGAGAAAGAAGCCTATGCAGACAGTCTAGTCGTTTCAGCTATTCAAAGAGTTGAATGGGCACAGCGAACAGAGAGAAGAAGTTTCGTGTAGTGTGTTTAAGGAAACGATAGACACGATATATATTGAAAGTGAACCTGGACCTATATGCTCCAGATGAAAGAAGAACCGACCGGTCGGAACAGCAAGGTAGAACGTCATGTTGGAGTTTGACGTTCGAACTTTTAAAGGAGAGCACATGGTCAGGTACATCAGAGTTAGGAAGTGTGACCCTACATGTCTACTACTCTTAAGGTAAGTTGTAGATATACTGCATTTAGTGTTAATAGATACAGTACTACTAACAAAGTGAACAATTGGCAAAAAAATGAAATAAGTTCAACCACGCTCTGCTATCTATACGCACCCTGCGCCCTAATTAAAATAACATTTAATTGCATTAGTTACTACACATGAAATAAGCGAATACGTGTTTTTTGTTTCTGTGGAAAAACGGTTTTAGGGGGTAAACGCTCCCACCCAAAATTGTCAAAGTATCCGCCTGAAAGGCAACAAGAAGTGGACCGAAGTGAATAAAATTGTGCACAGGTATACTAGACATAAAATAAGGGAATACGTGTTTCGTATTTTCCTGGAAACAACGAGTGGGTGGGGCACAGACCCC
Organism: Lepisma saccharinum; assembly: GCA_022664845.1. NCBI lineage: Eukaryota > Metazoa > Arthropoda > Insecta > Zygentoma > Lepismatidae > Lepisma > Lepisma saccharinum. The sequence goes on from JAGDQP010003709.1 coordinate 79,272, forward strand.
TCCAAACATTTGATCACGAAATATCAAAGGGCTAATAAGCGTACTTGGAGAAAAGCACGTACGTAAACTGCCGAAATCACATGGAGAATTGCGACGAAACTGTGTAGGGACAATACGCAAAAAATAAGCCAATACGTATTGTTGATTTAGTGCGAAAAAACAATGTGGGGGCAAAGGCCCTCCCTCCCAAAAATGTGAAATGCAACGCCACGAGCGCAGAAATTGTGCACAGATATACTAGACATAAAATAAGTGAACATGTGTTGTTTAGTTTGTGTGGAAAAACAGTGTGGGGGACAAAGCCCCCTCCGAAAAAAGGTAAGTATTACCGCAGAAGCGCAGGAAGGAGTGGACCGAAGCAAATAAAATTGTGCATAGATATTGTAGATGAAAAAAGGCAATACGTGTTTCCCCTTCGACTTGCCTCAAATTTAGCACAGCAACAGTAGACAGAAATAAATCTACACGTGGTTGGTTTGTTTATGCGGACAAACATTGTAAGGGAGTAAAACCCCTCTCCCGAAATATTACTATCAAATACGCTATAGGTAGGAAACGGCTAGTGTGAAAATAGTGAAAGTCTAAGAGAGAAACTTATTTCTAAAGATATTTTACTTGGTCTTGAAGTTTAGTGTTCTATCGGTGAATACATGAAGAAAGAGAAAAGATGTACCCTTCAGTGGTGTATATTTCACTCTTGCATTTTAGAACCGTGAAATCTTATTTAAAAGTAAACCTGATCAAGTGTAGTGGCTGCACTTTAAATATCACACATCAATGTTTATACCAGTCGAATACAGAATCTATAATATCGAAATATTTAGTGAATCTGGTAAATATCATAAAACATTTGTGGAATATTATGAGATCTATAAGAAATATGGTCATTCTATCATTTCAATGAATGCATTTTTCAAGACATGTAAATTACTTATTCGTGACACGGAATTTGTTGCACACTTAATTCCCACAATTATTGAAGAACAATTTGCTCCTGTGAAAAGCCTAGCTTGTTCAAGAGAATATATTATAGACATATAAGGTTTTAAAATTTCACCTCATGAGTTTATTGCACGTGAATTTAGTATTATTGCAAGTGATGTTAGTGTAATGTTACATGCTATGAAATTTCACCTCATGAGTTTATTGCACGTGAATTTAGTATTATTGCAAGTGATGTTAGTGTAATGTTACATGCTATGAGTAAACGTCCCTGCGAAATGATTGAATTAGGAATATTGTATCAAAAGCAATGTTTATGGCTAACTGAAAAATTTCATGGATTAACATGGGATAATTCAAATGACTCTATGGCTCTTATTCAGAGAATAATTGCTCGACTGTGTGGAGTTCATGCTCTGCTCCTTTGTAAAGGCAGAGAAAAGCCAGAGTCGACTCGTAAATTGTTTCAATTGAAACATATAAAAGACATGAATGATGAAGGTTGTCCTTGCATTGCAGCATTAAATTTTAATATTGATGTAAAAAGCTTTACTTACCATGTTCCTAAACAAGTGAATGTTTGTACACTGAGAAATATCTTCCAACTCCAGTACTGGAAAAACCTACAATTTGTCAATGCAGTATCAGATACCTTAGAATAAAATTGTAATGTTTAATTTCTAAGTGAAATACTTATTTGAAAGTAAGGAATACATTTCTTTTAAATGAATACCTTATGAATCTTTATTATTTACCTTAAAATGAAAATTATTTCGAATAGAAAGAAATAAGATTTACTTCTCTTGTAAGAAATATATAAATATTAGTTTAAGATATTAATAAAAAGTATATTTAATAACTAAAAATCATACTTTTGAAAATTAAAATCATGAGTTTATTGGGGAAAAATAATCGATATTTTATTCAAAACTCATTCTCAAACTATGATTTTTATTTTAAAACAATTAATGTTACATTTTCAAAGTATGATCGTATAAAATAAAAACATTGATTGTATATTTTAAAAGTATGATCTTATAAAAACAACAATAATGTGATATACTGAAAGTGCAATTTTATAAAATGAAACATTGATTTTAGATTCTCAAAGTATGATCTTTAAAATAAAACACTGATTTAAATTCTGAAAGTGTGATCTTATAAAATAAAATAGTCATATTATGTTTACAAAGTATGCTTATATAAAAGAATACACTGATTTGATATTATGAAAGTGTGATCATAAACTTTGAGAATTCAAAATGAACATTCTGTTTTATAAAATCATACTTTGATAAATCAAAATCATGATCTTTATAAATTGGATATTCTGATTCCGAAAATCATAATTTGTTTATAAAATATCCTACTTTTATTTATAAAGTATACGTTGAAAATTCAAAATCGATATTCTGTTTTACAAAATCATGCTTTGAAACATGTTTTCGAAAATTTAAATCATAGATTTGTTTACAAAATTAAACTTTTGAAAATTAAAAACACATGTTTATTCTATAAAGTATACTTTGAAAATTTAAAATAAATATTTTGCTTCTATAAAATTCTACTTTGAAAAACTAAAATCACACTTTGTTTACAGAGTCATAATTTGGAAATTTATTATTCATATTTTCTTTTACCAAATCATAGTTTTAATTACAAAATCATACTTTGAAAATTTAAAATAATTACTCTGTTTAATAAAATTTTACTTTTGCAAATTAAAATAATAGTTTTCTTTATAAAATCATACTTAGAAAACTTAAATTCGATATTTTATTTTAGAAAACCATACCGGTACTTTTGAAAATTATAATCGCAGTTATGTTTACAAAATCTTTGAAAATTTGAAATGAATATTCTGTTTGATAGAATTCTACATTGAAAAATTAAAATTCAACTTTTTTTCACAATAATACTTTTAATTTATAAAGTATACTCTGAAATTTCAAATTTAATATCCTGTTTTATAAAATCATACTTTCGAAAATAAAAATCATAGTTTAATTTAGAAAATCAAATTTTGAAATTTTAAACTGGATATTTTATTTTACAAAATCTAATTTTCTTTACAATACGTTACATTTATTTTACAAAGTATTCTTTTAAAATTTAAACTAAAATTCTGTTTTAGAAAATCATACTTTGAAAATTAATTTAACTTTCCTTTATAAAATTATACTTTGCAAATTTAATTTCGATATTTTATTTTACAAAACTAAAACTTTGAAAATTAAAATCACACTTTTGTTTACAAAATCGTACATTTATTTTATAAACTATACTTTGAAAAATTAAAATCATTATTTTGTTTTTATAAAACTAATATTTTCAAAACTAAAATCGCACTTTATTTATAAAAATAAACATTTATTTTATAAAGTATACGTTGAAAATTTAGATTAAATTTCTGTTTTAGATACTTTGAAAATTAAAATTTTATTTGATTTAGAAAGTCATACTTTGAAAATTTAAATTCGATATTTTATTTTACATTAATAAAACTATGAAAATTAAAATCACACTTTTGTTTATAAAATCGTGTATTTATTTATAAAGTATATTTTGAAAATTTGAAATCAATATTTGATTTTTATAAAATTAAACATTTGAAAATTAAATATCACTTTTGTTACAAAATCATACGTTTATTTTATAAAGTATACTTTGAAAATTTAAAATCAATATTCTGTATTACAGAATCATATTTAGAAAATTGAAATAACAATTATGTTTACCACACCCTGTTTTTCGTAATGAGGACTATCGTACACTTTTCAGCGTTTGATTCTAACGAAGAAAATAATTACATCATGTAAGAATTAGGTATATTTTCAATCTTGGATATTTAAAACCCTTTTCCATTATTAAAATTTTTCCTAGTTTAAGATATGCAAATGTTTATTTAAGGCAACATGTATTCTGTTTAGAATGCAAAGACTGTGAAGTTGAATATGGAACTTAAAACATACTTATAAGATATATTTCTTACAGTGTTAATGTTTACTCACATGGTGATGTGAGACAATTTTTTCTTGAGTCAATTCTACAAAGAACAGTGATTAAAAGATTTTAAGTGTTCAAATAATATACTTTAACATTTTCATAGCAAAGTTGTACTCATCTTCAACAGTTTACAAATTTACATTGTGTCTTCAAAGAAGCTTTAGTGTATGCAAAGTAATTAACTTATTATCATCTACGTACTTTTATCGTGCCTGAACAGTGTATGAACTATAACAACCAATTAGTGAAAGTGATACAGATGTGGAATGATGAAATTTAAAACTTACTTGTAAAATATTATAGAACAGGAAGAAAAAATGTAAATAAAGTTTTAATATAAACTAAGACCAAATATTTTATCTAATAAATTCTTTAAAGGAAAGTTAAAGATTAAAAAAATATATTTATTTTTAAGTTATACATGAATTTTAAGAAAACTATTCTGAAGATTTCTAGAAACAAGGCAGCTTTCATTAAAATGGCAAGTAAGAAATACTGACTTACATGACACATTCACAGTTTTAAAATTCTTTAACACCTTACATTCTTTCACTGTTCTTACTCACTATTTGGTGTAGTATTTATGTCATTTTCTATCAGTTTATTTTTCACTTCATCCAAGTACAGTAAAAGCAAATTTCGCAGAAAATATTTCAAAATTATCGAAGTGCTGATGATTTAACAGAGCACATTATAAATTACAAAAACGTTCATAGGAAGTAATAACCCTCTCCATATATGTTTTCATAAAGAGATGTTTTCTTATAGAGATCCTGTATCAAATGTATGTCTCCGTCAATTAGGTATATTATAGAAACATTCTGCACACAATAGAGGACCATCAGCATATTTCAATTTTTCGATGGCCTCAAATATACACTCATGAACGATGTTTAAATTTATACATTTACAGGAGGTTGATGAAAGTTGTTTATCCTGAAGAACATCATTACGAATAGAATATTTTTCATTATCCGAACAAAGTTTTACTTTAAGGCTTGAAGAAGACATTGTCTGCGTAAAAGTGTTCCCGGCAATGGTTCAATCCAATCAATAACACTTGAATCTGCATAATATTGCATGGTGGTGCTCATACAGATATTCTAGTTAACTGCAATAGTAATATAGATTTAGTAAATATGTCTATATGAATGAATGCTAAAAATTTTATTTACATCTAAATGAAAATGATACTATGAATATAAATTGAATTTGAATTTAAAAGGAGAAAAATATTTGATTTAATTATATAGCTATTTCGCTTACTTCTAATTATAAAACTTATATACATTAAGAATGACTTAAAGTAATAATTGATGCACATTTAATGTTTTCATTATTATTATTTGTTTTCACACATTACACGGTTCTCTGATTATAGTGTTATAGTGTATCGTTCTCCGTTCTGCCGAAGGAAAAACGAGGTTATATAGACTTTGGTCAAATAGGATGTAGCTTATGAAATGAAACAGAAAGCGAGATGTTTTGATAGACTAAGGGTTTAGTCACATGATCAAAGTTACAGATTTACGGTGCTCAGCTCACCAGACCGACCGATGATGTCGAAGGCTACTAACCAAATTGTCAAGACTATGTAAGAGTTCGATATTAATTCTAGAGCACAGTTTTCACTGCTATCTTTGTCTGGGTAGCTCATGTACCATGAAGCTTCGTTCTTCTCCTATATGACGAAAATATGGGAGAATAGGTTTCCAGTCAGTCAGCAGAGTTTACGTGAAAAGGATGGCCCGTAAATTCCTGTGTCATGTTTATTTCATCAGGTCTGTCCAAAAAAAGTTGGCGCCGTAATCATTAATTTGTTTACATCTTTACATAACATTTTATACCTTAGTTTCCAATAAACTACCTATTTGCTTGAATGGTGGATGTTTGTCCATTACTTATTATGACTTGAGTAACAAAAACAGTTACGTTAATATCTGAAGTCGCCATAATTAAGTATCAAGGTAGATGTCGTCTGTAACTTGGTGAAGTGGTATTTCCATCAGTCTCTAATATTAGTGAAACCACGGTGTTTAGTTCAAGGCGACCGGGGTAGCTATACAAGCCCCCCCCTCTTGAAAAAGAATTTCACAACTATTTGTGAAATGTAATCAATAATCTGGTGGCATAACACTAAACATATGTCCATCCACTAGATGCAGCAGATATAGCACCATCACTGTCCAATATATGCGTATATATAAAAAATTGCTAAGTTGCTTCCAACACCATTCGCAAAACAAAATAGAAAGTGCACTCTATCGTAAAGAATAAAGAAAACACTTTCACCACAAATAATAATAATCACTATATACACTGTGCTTCGCAGTGAAGTCCAATCGCAAAATATGTAAAATTGGAGGGAAAATTCAAAAGTAGAGATGTATTAAACTGATCTGCGACGTATTTTTGGTGGTTTTTGCTGCTTCCAGTGATGTCCCCATATTGTTGAAGTTCCCTGATGTTTATGTAGCTCCTTGTCTCCAATAAAGATGGAATGTATGAAGTTCTGCATTGAAGCTGAGTCTGCAGGTTCCAGATGGTCTGCTAGGTCCAATAAATGCCGAATTGTATGATATCCATATGAAGTAAGTTAAGCGCTCATTTTAAAAGATCATGGACCATAGTTGACGGTGAGAAATATCCTCAAGAGAGAAAAGAGGTAGTCGCTCCATAAGTACTGGTGGTGAAGCAAAAATTCAAATATTGATAGAAGTCTCTTCTACTGTAACGGGAGAAGGTGGTGAAATATCAAAGGGGTGGCAAAATTGTTTGTTCAGAAAAACTTTGGCTATTGTGCAGCGGTAAGAGAATGTTTGTTTCGTACATTTCAGAGCAAGTATCAATAGAAATAAAAGAAGGAATCTCATAAATTTGATAATTGTCTGTAGAAGACGAAGAAGAAGAAATTTGATTTAAAACTATGTCTAACGGCTCGTGTACAACTTAAGATCGTACTTTCTTACCCTTATGCCTTAAAGACTTACATATTCTAATAAATAAGAATAGCAAAATAGCGAAGATGATTCAAGCCAGGCAGATAGATAGTGCCAACAATGCTAACTTAGACATCTCTGTGCAAGAAAAAGAGAGAAGGAAGTAAACTTAAAGGTTATCCTCTACTCGTTGAAGTTCTCATGACGTAATACGTCTAGAAATAATATAAAAAGTAAATCCTAATGCTATAGCTAATAACAAAACTAAAGACACAGTAAAGACACAATAAATTACTATAATTATTAAATTAGTGTAGGAAAAGTCAAATTCTAAAGGTGCTATATGCCTGTTTTGAAGTTCTATAGAGTCTAATTGCCCTTTGAGTTTATCCAATTGTTTAATAGTCGAGTTCTTTATTAGAGATGGTAAGTCAATAGTATTATTCAAATTAAAATGGTGCGTAGCTGTTCGATTTTGAAGCTTAGAAACGAGAATAATATATTGAAAAAGAATGTCGTGAAATTCATTATAATGAAAAAATAGGGAGCTATTAGCAGTATTGTCATATAGCCTGTTATGTATAATTCCAGGAGATTTGTAGGTTTTATGAAATGATACTAGTGAAGAAATAATGATTCCATCATCGGTGTATTTGTATATGTATTTCATATTGGAATCAAGCGTCTGAAGTTGACATGAAAGGTAAGCCTTATTGTGGTTTATTTCCGTTAAACACGCCGCTTTCTGGGATTTACTTAAACTGTAGGTCGACAGATATATAAAAAGCTTTCAAAAACAGAACTTTTCTTCGACCGCTAAAAATTCAGTACCTGAAGTGAATACGAATTTAGGTACTGAAAGAAATGCGTGTGTTTTATCATTGACATGATTATTTCTAATAAGGTATTCATTGATGTAGGCTTGATCATTGGGATTTGTAAAAGTATGTCAACATCTTTGGCCAGAAATTTCAATGGTACCAGAAAGCTTCCGATTACAGTATACAATAATGCTAAATGGTATCTCGAAAAGGTTCGTGTTCGGTGAGAAGTTTCAGTGCAGAAGTTTCAGAAAGAATTTCGGGTGACAGTTTATTTCTAAAGATATTCGACATAAATTGTTTGATTTCATTCTGAGCCAAGTAATGAGCCTAAAGTACTGATAATTTTTTAGATTCTTGTACCCATTGACAAAAAGAAGGCGTATTTCACTTGAATGACGACATTTTAAAATATTTTAATCTCTTGGCTGAGGCTATCTCGCATCTCATTGCTTTCGTTGGTCAGAAGACTCTCGTGTTGACGTAATTGTTCAATTGAGTAAGAGAGACGCATTTGTTGGATCAAATTTGAAATGTTCAAACCAAACGAGCCTATGCCAAGTAAGAAGTTTAGAATACTGCATTTAGAAAAAGTATTGTTAACGCATGAAATTGTTTGGGAAAGTTCAATCTTAAAATGACAGAGAATAGTGTCCTATATTTCGAGAGAATGATTTCTCACTGTCTTTGATCTGTTTTCTGATATCATTCCACTCTATGCAGTTCTCCTTTGAAGGATATGTGGTCTGAAGGTTCAGATTGGAGCGTACAGCAATGTAAACATCAGTATGAGAATTTACGGCTAAACCTTTGTTGGTAAGTGTTCCCCTACTTGCTGTAAAATGATTTCGTGATACTGGTTGGTAGGAAATTCAGTAAACCATATAGTTGGGCATGTTCCCATGCTTATGGATAATACTATAAACAGTACAGAACCAATAGTGTGCTTCTTTGCTCTAGAAGAGAAAAGAGAAAAGGAGAATTGGTCTTACAATTATGAATTCAGAAAAAAATAATTCTAAAGCTATATCTATTTTAAAAAATAAAGTCTTAGCTTGCTTCCTTTGTTTTTTAAAATCTTATTATACTACTAGTTAGTAACATCGTGGTTTTGTATAATAACATTAAACATACCCATATACCGTAACAAAATTGGTATAGTTTTAATCTACAGACTTGTAATTTGTCAGCGTGCCGTTTGAACTTCAATCTCGTGGAATCGCATTAAAAAACAAGAAGTACGGATGCGAGATCGCTAACATCGCTTGTATGGAGTGAACCGCATAAGATGTATGGATATACCTACTACGGGGACGGATTGGGAATTGTTGATATTGCTTTTTCGATATTTAAGGGAAAATATCCATTTGAGGAAAGTGTATAGTTCTTTCCTGAGGAAAACCGAAGTGAAATAAAAGCTTACGTTCAATACGTACTGCAGACAAAGGATACTAACTGTGAAACTCTTAAAGCCACACTCGTTTTTTTCTTCGAGAAATTGATAGAGAACGTGGAGCAGTACGTAGAGGAGAACAGTGACACGCCTGTTCTCGTAGCATGCTTTGATGGGGACTCCAGTAAGGTAAGTACTCATACGATTGTACCAGTTGTAGTAGCATTAGTGGAACAAGACAAAAAGAATTCATAAATATTCAAAATGTATTTAATATTTTCATGTAAGAATTTTAGAATGTAAGAACATTGCATTTGTATAACCGTCATTATATTGACTATTGCAGAGATGTAGCGGAAGACAAGGCCAAAAGAACAATTGACGAAATATTGAGACTACGTGTCTATACAAGGTTAGTTCTGTAAGTCTCAAAGCAGAGAATGTAGAAAAACAATAACAAGTCATAATGTCATTAACGATCACTTGAGAAAATTATTATAGAATTTGTTTGCCTCTCAACATAAGGAAAAAGCAGGTACAGAATCATGATTATTTCTATGTTTGCAAGAGCTTTACGTAACGAGCAATAAGGGTAAGGTCAAGGAAAATATTCAAGATACGTGATTAAGGAACGATTAATAGAGACAAACAAGTGTTCTGTGCTATGCTTTTAATTTAGAGATCGTGACCAAACACAAGGATGATACAAGAAAAATTCCCAAATCACTCCATCCCTTTTGATACAAATATTTTTCCTTCTCTTCTTATTCATTTCTTTGAATAACAACAATCACGTGGACACGATGGGAACAGAGTGTGATACCATGAAATTAGAAAGCAATAAAAGGATTGAACCTTTATTTGAATCTTTACGCAGTCTTCACTCTTCGTTCGATCAGTTTATATCTCCTGTCGGAGACCATGGTTCGACGCAAGATCAAGTAAGACTGTATCTGTGAGTGTATTTTGCACTTTAACATTCTGAAAGACATTGTGTTCTTCAATTGTTCTATACCAGTATTCGAACATTACAAGTATACGCAGTTAACAGACAGTGAACATGGACATTATAAGACCAGCTGTGAGCGTCAAGTCTGATTGTTTCTCTAAACTCGAACAACTACTATTCGTATAGAATTTGCCCAAATACAAACCCTGCTTTAGTTTCACCCATTAAGTAAATCCAGGTTAGTTAAGAGCATTTTGTATTATGGTAAATTTGAATGTGAACTCTGCTTTGATTTTGTTTGGATAGGATTTAAATATTGTATAGATAATGCGTGTGTGTAAATTAAGGTACAATTCAAGTAACAGCATTCCTCTGGTATATTCAGGTTTATGTCAATATGTACAAGTTAAATCAAATATGATATACTTCAATAGATTCCCTCTCGTTTCCTTTCAGCATAAATTAGATAAGAAGCGGTACGTGCTCATATTCAGGTAGTAAAACATGCTCGTACTGAGCTACACCATTTCTAAATATCTTAAAGCAGGCAAGATTATTATGAGTGCCTAGTGCTATTCTTACACTATCTTTGTCTAATTATTCCATGTGGCACTATGTACACATAAAGGAAAGTACGATTTTTTGCCCGTTTATATATTTAAAAAAATAACTCAATCGTTGCTTGAGTTAGTAAACTGCGTTCAGGTTCTGAACAACAAAATACAATAAAACAAACTTAATACGCATATCTATGTTTTACAAGCCTATATCTTCTTGTTCCTAGATAATAAAAAAGTGTTTAGTTTCCGTTAACAGGAGTTAACTATTGTAGTTATGTAAGTGAGATAAAATTGTCTCGCCTGTGACATAACAAAATCACATTGTAACTAGGCAAAATAAGAAAAAATATATGCTTCATAGTTTCCAACCTATAACGTTTTATACTAAGATAGCACGAACAGGATTGTATTAATGACTATCAGAAAAGTAAAACTAAAAAAGAATAGTTCGAAAGGAATCTTAAAAGCAAAGATAAATCCTCTGAGGGTAAAAAAGAGTTACTAATGTAGATTCATGCTTTGAAAGGTAGGATTTCTCTAAAAAATAAAAATAAGTCTTTAATCAATCAATAGAACAGTTGAAAGTGGGACCATTTTTGGAAGAGTGAAAATGACACATCTCTACTTGACGATGTTCAAATCGACCTCTTTGAAACCGGGGGTTACCTGGTTTTATTTCCAACTGCACTCCTGAATGATTAACGACTGTTAAAAGTGTTCGTTCTTTTCCTTTAAAAAGTCACAAATATCTGTCTTTATCTCATCCAATTTAAATAGGATTTTTCTATTAACCCTGAGGAGAAACAACAAATCATGTATCAATTCTTAGTTTCCCTCGTATTCGAAACTATATTCTTGCAAAAATATTGGCGTCTTAATAATATGGACGTAAATGTTGTATTGCAACTTGCTCTATTATCCAATTGCCTTTCCTGTCGCGAATGTTCACTTCATATGCGTTAGCATGTAGCTTCTTCAAAATTATAGTTGGACCATGGTACGGAGTAGAAAAAGCTTTACCTGTTCCTTTCTTAAAACATGGGTTGTACACTAACACTTGTTGTGCAATATGGTAGTTGTTTTTTCGGGGTTTGTTGATCCTAAAGTCTTTCTTGGACCTGGTGGTTCTAAAGTGCCCCCAAGTTGTGGTAACAAAAAAAATGTAAAACCGTCCCAATGTGGGTGCTCAGAAAAGTGGAGTGTCCCAGGAATGGGGCGTCAGAATTTACATAGATACCTCTCTGATACACGGATCAAAAGATCAATGCTTCTCACACATGGTTTTACTTGCGGAATTAAATTTAATCACAAAATTTGTGTGAGAAAAAAAAACAGATGTTAAAATAATCTCAGGGTAATAACATAATCATTTAGGAATGAGTAAGCCTTTCTTTCTGCATGACAATCTTCAGGGCTATTTCTAATTAAAGCAAAGAACAATTTGTAGTCTGCTATCTCTCTCTGCCGACCTGAAAGACTGTGACATAAGTACACCATAAATAGCAATAACAATATTGTACTCACCAGTACGATGACCTCCTCAGGCATG